>JAGSPU010000806.1:0-12475 GCA_019321725.1 Paulownia fortunei
AAAGTAAAAAACTTCATTTTAATAATAAGTCTTGAACATTTAAAAAGTAATAACATTTTAATTTAAATAGAATAAAATAAAATATACAATTATTTTTATTTTCGAATGTTGGTTAGAAAATATTAAGAATAATTTAAAATAATTAAATTTAAAACATATAATTACTAAACATTTTTAGCGAACTAATATGACTTTTAATTATTTTATAAAATTAAGACATAACTTATAAATTGGAGAGGAAGTGTTTGGGACGAATGGTGTATTTTGTCTTTATTTTTATTCTCAAAGGCAAATTAGTTGATTCAAAAGATTTGATTAAATGAAACATATTTTTTTATTTTATAATTTGAAAGTGTATATACTAAATTTTACAAAATGCCATACCGCAAATACAAATAATTAAAAAGATTAAAATCTATTAAAATTGCACCATAAATTAAATTCCAATCTATTTAATACGAATTCAATGTTTTAAAAGTAAAAATGTTTCAATTTTGTAATAAGCATTGAACATTTAAAACGTAATAATATTTAAACATTGATAGTATTAAATAAAATATACAATTACTTTAATTTTAGAATGATGGTCAGAAAATATTTAAAGATAATTTAAAACAACTAAATTTAAAAATATAATTACTAAACATTTTTAGCGCACTAATATGACTTTTAAATATATTTATAAAATTAAGACATAACTTATAAATTGGAGATGAAGGGTTTGAGACGAATGGTGTACTTTGTCTTTTCTTTGTCTTTATTGTTATTGTCAATGGCAAATTAGTTGATTCAAAAGATTTGATTAAACGAAACATATTTTCTCATTTTATAATTTAAAAGTATATATACTAAATTTTTCAAAATGCCATACCCCAAATATAAATAATTAAAAAGATAAAAATCTATTAAAATTGCACCATAAATTAAATTCCAATCTATTTAATACGAACTCAATGTTTTAAAAGTAAAAATATTTCAATTTTGTAATAAGCATTGAACATTTAAAAAGTAATAATATTGTAATATAGATAGTATTAAATAAAATATACAATTACTTTTATTTTAGAATGTTGGTCCGAAAATATTTAAAGATAATTTAAAACAATTAAATTTAAAAATATAATTACTAAATATTTTTAGTGCACTAATATGACTTTTACATATATTTATAAAATTAAGACATAACGTATAAATTGGATATGAAGGGTTTGAGACGAATGGTGTACTTTGTCTTTTCTTTATCTTTATTTTTATTGTCAGAGGCAAATTAGTTGATTCAAAAGATTTGATTAAATGAAACATTTTTTCTTATTTTATAATTTAAAAGTATATACTAAATTTTACTAAATGCCATACGACAAATATATATAATTAAAAAGATAAAAATCTATTAAAATTGCATTGTATATTAAATACCAATCTAATTAATCTGAATTAAATATTTTAAGAGTAAAAAAACTTCAATTGAATAATAAGCCTTGAACATTTAAAAAGTAATAACATTTTAATTTAAATAGAATTAAATAAAATATACAATTATTTTTATTTTCGAATGTTGGTTAGAAAATATTTAAAGATAATTTAAAATAATTAAATTTAAAACATATAATTACTAAATATTTTTAGCGAACTAATATGACTTTTAATTATATTTATAAAATTAAGACATAACTTATAAATTGGAGAGGAAGTGTTGGGGCGAATGGTGTATTTTGTCTTTTCTTTGTCTTTATTGTTATTCTCAAAGGCAAATTAGTTGATTCAAAAGATTTGATTAAATGAAACATATTTTTTTATTTTATAATTTGAAAGTGTATATACTAAATTTTACAAAATGCCATACCGCAAATACAAATAATTAAAAAGATTAAAATCTATTAAAATTGCACCATAAATTAAATTCCAATCTATTTAATACGAATTCAATGTTTTAAAAGTAAAAATGTTTCAATTTTGTAATAAGCATTGAACATTTAAAACGTAATAATATTTTAACATTGATAGTATTAAATAAAATATACATTTACTTTTATTTTAGAATGATGGTCAGAAAATATTTAAAGATAATTTAAAACAACTAAATTTAAAATATATAATTACTAAACATTTTTAGCGCACGAATATGACTTTTAAATATATTTATAAAATTAAGACATAACTTATAAATTGGAGATGAAGGGTTTGAGACGAATGGTGTACTTTGTCTTTTCTTTGTCTTTATTGTTATTGTCAATGGCAAATTAGTTGATTCAAAAGATTTGATTAAAGTAACATATTTTCTCATTTTATAATTTAAAAGTATATATGCTAAATTTTACAAAATGCCATACCCCAAATATAAATAATTAAAAAGATAAAAATCTATTAAAATTGCACCATAAATTAAATTCCAATCTATTTAATACGAACTCAATGTTTTAAAAGTAAAAATATTTCAATTTTGTAATAAGCATTGAACATTTAAAAAGTAATAATATTGTAATACAGATAGTATTAAATAAAATATACAATTACTTTTATTTTAGAATGTTGGTCCGAAAATATTTAAAGATAATTTAAAACAATTAAATTTAAAAATATAATTACTAAATATTTTTAGCGCATTAATATGCCTTTTAAATATATTTATAAAATTAAGACATAACTATAAATTGGATATGAAGGGTTTGAGACGAATTGTGTACTTTGTCTTTTCTTTGTCTTTATTGTGATTGTTAGAGGCAAATTAGTAGATTTAAAAGATTTGATTAAATGAAACATATTTTCTTATTTTATAATTTAAAAGTATATATACTAAATTTTACTAAATGCCATACGACAAATATATATAATTAAAAAGATAAAAATCTATTAAAATTGCATTGTATATTAAATACCAATCTAATTAATCTGAATTAAATATTTTAAAAGTAAAAAAACTTCATTTTAATAATAAGTCTTGAACATTTAAAAAGTAATAACATTTTAATTTAAATAGAATTAAATAAAATATACAATTATTTTTATTTTCGAATGTTGGTTAGAAAATATTTAAAGATAATTTAAAATAATTAAATTTAAAACATATAATTACTAAACATTTTTAGCGAACTAATATGACTTTTAATTATATTTATAAAATTAAGACATAACTTATAAATTGGAGAGGAACAGTTTGGGACGAATGGTGTATTTTGTCTTTATTTTTATTCTCAAAGGCAAATTAGTTGATTCAAAAGATTTGATTAAATGAAACATATTTTTTTATTTTATAATTTGAAAGTGTATATACTAAATTTTACAAAATGCCATACCGCAAATACAAATAATTAAAAAGATTAAAATCTATTAAAATTGCACCATAAATTAAATTCCAATCTATTTAATACGAATTCAATGTTTTAAAAGTAAAAATATTTCAATTTTGTAATAAGCATTGAACATTTAAAACGTAATAATATTTTAACATTGATAGTATTAAATAAAATATACAATTACTTTAATTTTAGAATGATGGTCAGAAAATATTTAAAGATAATTTAAAACAACTAAATTTAAAAATATAATTACTAAACATTTCTAGCGCACTAATATGACTTTTAAATATATTTATAAAATTAAGACATAACTTATAAATTGGAGATGAAGGGTTTGAGACGAATGGTGTACTTTGTCTTTTCTTTGTCTTTATTGTTATTGTCAATGGCAAATTAGTTGATTCAAAAGATTTGATTAAACGAAACATATTTTCTCATTTTATAATTTAAAAGTATATATACTAAATTTTTCAAAATGCCATACCCCAAATATAAATAATTAAAAAGATAAAAATCTATTAAAATTGCACCATAAATTAAATTCCAATCTATTTAATACGAACTCAATGTTTTAAAAGTAAAAATATTTCAATTTTGTAATAAGCATTGAACATTTAAAAAGTAATAATATTGTAATATAGATAGTATTAAATAAAATATACAATTACTTTTATTTTAGAATGTTGGTCCGAAAATATTTAAAGATAATTTAAAACAATTAAATTTAAAAATATAATTACTAAATATTTTTAGTGCACTAATATGACTTTTACATATATTTATAAAATTAAGACATAACGTATAAATTGGATATGAAGGGTTTGAGACGAATGGTGTACTTTGTCTTTTCTTTATCTTTATTTTTATTGTCAGAGGCAAATTAGTTGATTCAAAAGATTTGATTAAATGAAACATTTTTTCTTATTTTATAATTTAAAAGTATATACTAAATTTTACTAAATGCCATACGACAAATATATATAATTAAAAAGATAAAAATCTATTAAAATTGCATTGTATATTAAATACCAATCTAATTAATCTGAATTAAATATTTTAAGAGTAAAAAAACTTCAATTGAATAATAAGCCTTGAACATTTAAAAAGTAATAACATTTTAATTTAAATAGAATTAAATAAAATATACAATTATTTTTATTTTCGAATGTTGGTTAGAAAATATTTAAAGATAATTTAAAATAATTAAATTTAAAACATATAATTACTAAATATTTTTAGCGAACTAATATGACTTTTAATTATATTTATAAAATTAAGACATAACTTATAAATTGGAGAGGAAGTGTTTGGGGCGAATGGTGTATTTTGTCTTTTCTTTGTCTTTATTGTTATTCTCAAAGGCAAATTAGTTGATTCAAAAGATTTGATTAAATGAAACATATTTTTTTATTTTATAATTTGAAAGTGTATATACTAAATTTTACAAAATGCCATACCGCAAATACAAATAATTAAAAAGATTAAAATCTATTAAAATTGCACCATAAATTAAATTCCAATCTATTTAATACGAATTCAATGTTTTAAAAGTAAAAATGTTTCAATTTTGTAATAAGCATTGAACATTTAAAACGTAATAATATTTTAACATTGATAGTATTAAATAAAATATACATTTACTTTTATTTTAGAATGATGGTCAGAAAATATTTAAAGATAATTTAAAACAACTAAATTTAAAATATATAATTACTAAACATTTTTAGCGCACGAATATGACTTTTAAATATATTTATAAAATTAAGACATAACTTATAAATTGGAGATGAAGGGTTTGAGACGAATGGTGTACTTTGTCTTTTCTTTGTCTTTATTGTTATTGTCAATGGCAAATTAGTTGATTCAAAAGATTTGATTAAATGTAACATATTTTCTCATTTTATAATTTAAAAGTATATATGCTAAATTTTACAAAATGCCATACCCCAAATATAAATAATTAAAAAGATAAAAATCTATTAAAATTGCACCATAAATTAAATTCCAATCTATTTAATACGAACTCAATGTTTTAAAAGTAAAAATATTTCAATTTTGTAATAAGCATTGAACATTTAAAAAGTAATAATATTGTAATACAGATAGTATTAAATAAAATATACAATTACTTTTATTTTAGAATGTTGGTCCGAAAATATTTAAAGATAATTTAAAACAATTAAATTTAAAAATATAATTACTAAATATTTTTAGCGCATAATATGACTTTTAAATATATTTATAAAATTAAGACATAACTTATAAATTGGATATGAAGGGTTTGAGACGAATTGTGTACTTTGTCTTTTCTTTGTCTTTATTGTTATTGTTAGAGGCAAATTAGTAGATTTAAAAGATTTGATTAAATGAAACATATTTTCTTATTTTATAATTTAAAAGTATATATACTAAATTTTACTAAATGCCATACGACAAATATATATAATTAAAAAGATAAAAATCTATTAAAATTGCATTGTATATTAAATACCAATCTAATTAATCTGAATTAAATATTTTAAGAGTAAAAAAACTTCATTTTAATAATAAGCTTGAACATTTAAAAAGTAATAACATTTTAATTTAAATAGAATTAAATAAAATATACAATTATTTTTATTTTCGAATGTTGGTTAGAAAATATTTAAAGATAATTTAAAATAATTAAATTTAAAACATATAATTACTAAACATTTTTAGCGAACTAATATGACTTTTAATTATATTTATAAAATTAAGACATAACTTATAAATTGGAGAGGAACAGTTTGGGACGAATGGTGTATTTTGTCTTTATTTTTATTCTCAAAGGCAAATTAGTTGATTCAAAAGATTTGATTAAATGAAACATTTTTTCTTATTTTATAATTTAAAAGTATATATACTAAATTTTACAAAATGCCATACCGCAAATACAAATAATTAAAAAGATTAAAATCTATTAAAATTGCACCATAAATTAAATTCCAATCTATTTAATACGAATTCAATGTTTTAAAAGTAAAAATATTTCAATTTTGTAATAAGCATTGAACATTTAAAACGTAATAATATTTTAACATTGATAGTATTAAATAAAATATACAATTACTTTAATTTTAGAATGATGGTCAGAAAATATTTAAAGATAATTTAAAACAACTAAATTTAAAAATATAATTACTAAACATTTTTAGCGCACTAATATGACTTTTAAATATATTTATAAAATTAAGACATAACTTATAAATTGGAGATGAAGGGTTTGAGACGAATGTGTACTTTGTCTTTTCTTTGTCTTTATTGTTATTGTCAATGGCAAATTAGTTGATTCAAAAGATTTGATTAAACGAAACATATTTTCTCATTTTATAATTTAAAAGTATATATACTAAATTTTTCAAAATGCCATACCCCAAATATAAATAATTAAAAAGATAAAAATCTATTAAAATTGCACCATAAATTAAATTCCAATCTATTTAATACGAACTCAATGTTTTAAAAGTAAAAATATTTCAATTTTGTAATAAGCATTGAACATTTAAAAAGTAATAATATTGTAATATAGATAGTATTAAATAAAATATACAATTACTTTTATTTTAGAATGTTGGTCCGAAAATATTTAAAGATAATTTAAAACAATTAAATTTAAAAATATAATTACTAAATATTTTTAGTGCACTAATATGACTTTTAAATATATTTATAAAATTAAGACATAACGTATAAATTGGATATGAAGGGTTTGAGACGAATGGTGTACTTTGTCTTTTCTTTATCTTTATTTTTATTGTTAGAGGCAAATTAGTTGATTCAAAAGATTTGATTAAATGAAACATTTTTTTTATTTTATAATTTAAAAGTATATATACTAAATTTTACTAAATGCCATACGACAAATATATATAATTAAAAAGATAAAAATCTATTAAAATTGCATTGTATATTAAATACCAATCTAATTAATCTGAATTAATATTTTAAAGTAAAAAAACTTCAATTTAATAATAAGCCTTGAACATTTAAAAAGTAATAACATTTTAATTTAAATAGAATTAAATAAAATATACAATTATTTTTTTTTCGAATGTTGGTTAGAAAATATTTAAAGATAATTTAAAATAATTAAATTTAAAACATATAATTACTAAACATTTTTAGCGAACTAATATGACTTTTAATTATATTATAAAATTAAGACATAACTTATAAATTGGAGAGGAAGTGTTTGGGACGAATGGTGTATTTTGTCTTTTCTTTGTCTTTATTTTTATTCTCAAAGGCAAATTAGTTGATTCAAAAGATTTGATTAAATGAAACATATTTTTTTATTTTATAATTTGAAAGTGTATATACTAAATTTTACAAAATGCCATACCGCAAATACAAATAATTAAAAAGATTAAAATCTATTAAAATTGCACCATAAATTAAATTCCAATCTATTTAATACGAATTCAATGTTTTAAAAGTAAAAATGTTTCAATTTTGTAATAAGCATTGAACATTTAAAACGTAATAATATTTTAACATTGATAGTATTAAATAAAATATACATTTACTTTTATTTTAGAATGATGGTCAGAAAATATTTAAAGATAATTTAAAACAACTAAATTTAAAATATATAATTACTAAACATTTTTAGCGCACGAATATGACTTTTAAATATATTTATAAAATTAAGACATAACTTATAAATTGGAGATGAAGGGTTTGAGACGAATGGTGTACTTTGTCTTTTCTTTGTCTTTATTGTTATTGTCAATGGCAAATTAGTTGATTCAAAAGATTTGATTAAACGAAACATATTTTCTCATTTTATAATTTAAAAGTATATATACTAAATTTTACAAAATGCCATACCCCAAATATAAATAATTAAAAAGATAAAAATCTATTAAAATTGCACCATAAATTAAATTCCAATCTATTTAATACGAACTCAATGTTTTAAAAGTAAAAATATTTCAATTTTGTAATAAGCATTGAACATTTAAAAAGTAATAATATTGTAATATAGATAGTATTAAATAAAATATACAATTACTTTTATTTTAGAATGTTGGTCCGAAAATATTTAAAGATAATTTAAAACAATTAAATTTAAAAATATAATTACTAAATATTTTTAGTGCACTAATATGACTTTTACATATATTTATAAAATTAAGACATAACGTATAAATTGGATATGAAGGGTTTGAGACGAATGGTGTACTTTGTCTTTTCTTTATCTTTATTTTTATTGTCAGAGGCAAATTAGTTGATTCAAAAGATTTGATTAAATGAAACATTTTTTCTTATTTTATAATTTAAAAGTATATACTAAATTTTACTAAATGCCATACGACAAATATATATAATTAAAAAGATAAAAATCTATTAAAATTGCATTGTATATTAAATACCAATCTAATTAATCTGAATTAAATATTTTAAGAGTAAAAAAACTTCAATTGAATAATAAGCCTTGAACATTTAAAAAAAATAACATTTTAATTTAAATAGAATTAAATAAAATATACAATTATTTTTATTTTCGAATGTTGGTTAGAAAATATTTAAAGATAATTTAAAATAATTAAATTTAAAACATATAATTACTAAATATTTTTAGCGAACTAATATGACTTTTAATTATATTTATAAAATTAAGACATAACTTATAAATTGGAGAGGAAGTGTTTGGGGCGAATGGTGTATTTTGTCTTTTCTTTGTCTTTATTGTTATTCTCAAAGGCAAATTAGTTGATTCAAAAGATTTGATTAAATGAAACATATTTTTTTATTTTATAATTTGAAAGTGTATATACTAAATTTTACAAAATGCCATACCGCAAATACAAATAATTAAAAAGATTAAAATCTATTAAAATTGCACATATAATTAAATTCCAATCTATTTAATACGAATTCAATGTTTTAAAAGTAAAAATGTTTCAATTTTGTAATAAGCATTGAACATTTAAAACGTAATAATATTTTAACATTGATAGTATTAAATAAAATATACATTTACTTTTATTTTAGAATGATGGTCAGAAAATATTTAAAGATAATTTAAAACAACTAAATTTAAAATATATAATTACTAAACATTTTTAGCGCACGAATATGACTTTTAAATATATTTATAAAATTAAGACATAACTTATAAATTGGAGATGAAGGGTTTGAGACGAATGGTGTACTTTGTCTTTTCTTTGTCTTTATTGTTATTGTCAATGGCAAATTAGTTGATTCAAAAGATTTGATTAAATGAAACATATTTTCTCATTTTATAATTTAAAAGTATATATGCTAAATTTTACAAAATGCCATACCCCAAATATAAATAATTAAAAAGATAAAAATCTATTAAAATTGCACCATAAATTAAATTCCAATCTATTTAATACGAACTCAATGTTTTAAAAGTAAAAATATTTCAATTTTGTAATAAGCATTGAACATTTAAAAAGTAATAATATTGTAATATAGATAGTATTAAATAAAATATACAATTACTTTTATTTTAGAATGTTGGTCCGAAAATATTTAAAGATAATTTAAAACAATTAAATTTAAAAATATAATTACTAAATATTTTTAGCGCACTAATATGACTTTTAAATATATTTATAAAATTAAGACATAACTTATAAATTGGATATGAAGGGTTTGAGACGAATGGTGTACTTTGTCTTTTCTTTATCTTTTATTGTATTGTCAGAGGCAAATTAGTTGATTCAAAAGATTTGATTAAATGAAACATATTTTCTTATTTTATAATTTAAAAGTATATATACTAAATTTTACTAAATGCCATACGACAAATATATATAATTAAAAAGATAAAAATCTATTAAAATTGCATTGTATATTAAATACCAATCTAATTAATCTGAATTAAATATTTTAAGAGTAAAAAATTCAATTGAATAATAAGCCTTGAACATTTAAAAAGTAATAACATTTTAATTTAAATAGAATTAAATAAAATATACAATTATTTTTATTTTCGAATGTTGGTTAGAAAATATTTAAAGATAATTTAAAATAATTAATTTAAAAATATAATTACTAAATATTTTTAGCGAACTAATATGACTTTTAATTATATTTATAAAATTAAGACATAACTTATAAATTGGAGAGGAAGTGTTTGGGACGAATGGTGTATTTTGTCTTTTCTTTGTCTTTATTGTTATTCTCAAAGGCAAATTAGTTGATTCAAAAGATTTGATTAAATGAAACATATTTTTTTATTTTATAATTTGAAAGTGTATATACTAAATTTTACAAAATGCCATACCGCAAATACAAATAATTAAAAAGATTAAAATCTATTAAAATTGCACCATAAATTAAATTCCAATCTATTTAATACGAATTCAATGTTTTAAAAGTAAAAATGTTTCAATTTTGTAATAAGCATTGAACATTTAAAACGTAATAATATTTTAACATTGATAGTATTAAATAAAATATACATTTACTTTTATTTTAGAATGATGGTCAGAAAATATTTAAAGATAATTTAAAACAACTAAATTAAAAATATATAATTACTAAACATTTTTAGCGCACTAATATGACTTTTAAATATATTTATAAAATTAAGACATAACTTATAAATTGGAGATGAAGGGTTTGAGACGAATGGTGTACTTTGTCTTTTCTTTGTCTTTATTGTTATTGTCAATGGCAAATTAGTTGATTCAAAAGATTTGATTAAATGAAACATATTTTCTCATTTTATAATTTAAAAGTATATATGCTAAATTTTACAAAATGCCATACCCCAAATATAAATAATTAAAAAGATAAAAATCTATTAAAATTGCACCATAAATTAAATTCCAATCTATTTAATACGAACTCAATGTTTTAAAAGTAAAAATATTTCAATTTTGTAATAAGCATTGAACATTTAAAAAGTAATAATATTGTAATATAGATAGTATTAAATAAAATATACAATTACTTTTATTTTAGAATGTTGGTCCGAAAATATTTAAAGATAATTTAAAACAATTAAATTTAAAAATATAATTACTAAATATTTTTAGCGCATTAATATGACTTTTAAATATATTTATAAAATTAAGACATAACTTATAAATTGGATATGAAGGGTTTGAGACGAATTGTGTACTTTGTCTTTTCTTTGTCTTTATTGTTATTGTTAGAGGCAAATTAGTTGATTCAAAAGATTTGATTAAATGAAACATATTTTCTTATTTTATAATTTAAAAGTATATATACTAAATTTTACTAAATGCCATACGACAAATATATATAATTAAAAAGATAAAAATCTATTAAAATTGCATTGTATATTAAATACCAATCTAATTAATTGAATTAAATATTTTAAAGTAAAAAAACTTCATTTTAATAATAAGCCTTGAACATTTAAAAAGTAATAACATTTTAATTTAAATAGAATTAAATAAAATATACAATTATTTTTATTTTCGAATGTGGTTAGAAAATATTTAAAGATAATTTAAAATAATTAAATTTAAAACATATAATTACTAAACATTTTTAGCGAACTAATATGACTTTTAATTATATTTATAAAATTAAGACATAACTTATAAATTGGAGAGGAAGTGTTTGGGACGAATGGTGTATTTTGTCTTTTCTTTGTCTTTATTTTTATTCTCAAAGGCAAATTAGTTGATTCAAAAGATTTGATTAAATGAAACATATTTTTTTATTTTATATATTTGAAAGTGTATATACTAAATTTTACAAAATGCCATACCGCAAATACAAATAATTAAAAAGATTAAAATCTATTAAAATTGCACCATAAATTAAATTCCAATCTATTTAATACGAATTCAATGTTTTAAAAGTAAAAATGTTTCAATTTTGTAATAAGCATTGAACATTTAAAACGTAATAATATTTTAATATTGATAGTATTAAATAAAATATACATTTACTTTTATTTTAGAATGATGGTCAGAAAATATTTAAAGATAATTTAAAACAACTAAATTTAAAATATATATTACTAAACATTTTTAGCGCACTAATATGACTTTTAAATATATTTATAAAATTAAGACATAACTTATAAATTGGAGATGAAGGGTTTGAGACGAATGGTGTACTTTGTCTTTTTTTGTCTTTATTGTTATTGTCAATGGCAAATTAGTTGATTCAAAAGATTTGATTAAACGAAACATATTTTC
>JAGSPU010000615.1:0-15755 GCA_019321725.1 Paulownia fortunei
TTTATTTGTACTTAATATTGAGTGCGAGTACTTTTATTTCTATGAATAATATTTTTAGAATAAATTTGTTTTAGTATGCATTTGGATTTTGTGATTTTATTTGTAGGTATAGTTAATGCGATTAATTTATAATTGTAATCATTATGAGTAAATTTATTTCCAAAAATAATATTTTAGGTAATTAATATATCTTAGGTACATTTAGTTTAGATATTAGATACTTCTAATTAATTTTAATAAATTAGTTTGTTATAAATATCAATTAGTGACCAAGAAACTTTTGATACTTTAAACTAAACAGTATTTTGGAGAATAAATTTATCTTAGTTTCTATGTAAGTAATTATTTTAATTTTTCAACAAGTCGGGCTCTGTTAATCCAAGTCAGAATGGGTAATTTATCTAGTTTTTCTAAATAACAATTTAATTTATAAAGTTGTATGCCATTCATTATTAGAAACCATAAATTATTTATAATTACATTTGCTGAGTAATTTTATTTCAAAAAATAGTATTTTAGAGAATAATTTTATCTTATTGTATATTTAGAGTTTTATTATTTTATATTCAGTTACATGTATATTGGATTAAATTGTTGAATTATGTAAATTATTTGAAATTTTTAAAGAAAGATTTATTTTATTTATTATGAGAAATCTTTATTTACAATTTTATTTCAATAAACAGTACGACTTATAATTATGTGTAATATGAGAAATTTTATTATTATTATTTGAATGGTTTGAGTGCGAGTAATTTATTTTCTTTAAAGTTTAGTTAATAAGTTTATCATATACATTAGGATTTGATTTGATCTTTTTTAGTAAATTTATTTTAAAAAATAGTATTTTAGATAATTATTTTCTCTTCTTGCACATGTAGTTTTGATAATTAATGGGTGACTAAGAATAGGAAAATATAATTTTGATACTTTGTTAAAATAAATAATATTTTGGATAATAAATTTATTTTAATGTACATGTAGATTTTAATTATCTTATTTGTAATTATATTTAATTTGGGTAATTTAGATATGTGAATGGTCTACGTAGATAAATATTAAATTATATTATTGTACCATACATATTTTCTTTTGAAAATTTAGTTTATGTATTATATAAATTAATATAATTTTTTTTATAGAAAATTTTAGCATTGTATTTAGTATGTGCAATATTATTTTAATAAATAGTATTGAAAATTTATTTATTTGAATTTTGTATGTAATTAAATATTACATAATAGAAATGTAATTTTATTTGTACTTAATATTGAGTGCGAGTACTTTTATTTCTATGAATAATATTTTTAGAATAAATTTGTTTTAGTATGCATTTGGAGTTTTGTGATTTTATTTGTAGGTATAGTTAATGTGATTAATTTATAATTGTAATCATTATGAGTAAATTTATTTCCAAAAATAATATTTTAGGTAATTAATATATCTTAGGTACATTTAGTTTAGATATTAGATATTTCTAATTAATTTTAATAAATTAGTTTGTTATAAATATAAATTAGTGACCAAGAAACTTTTGATACTTTAAACTAAACAGTATTTTGGAGAATAAATTTATCTTAGTTTCTATGTAAGTAATTATTTTCATTTTTCAACAAGTCGGGCTCTGTTAATCCAAGTCAGAATGGGTAATTTATCTAGTTTTTCTAAATAACAATTTAATTTATAAAGTTGTATGCCATTCATTATTAGAAATCATAAATTATTTATAATTACATTTACTGAGTAATTTTATTTCAAAAAATAGTATTTTAGAGAATAATTTTATCTTATTGTATATTTAGAGTTTTATTATTTTATATTCAGTTACATGTATATTGGATTAAATGTTGAATTATGTAAATTATTTGAAATTTTTAAAGAAAGATTTATTTTATTTATTATGAGAAATGTTTATTTACAATTTTATTTCAATAAACAGTACGACTTATAATTATGTGTAATATGAGAAATTTTATTATTATTATTTGAATGGTTTGAGTGCGAGTAATTTATTTTCTTTAAAGTTTAGTTAATAAGTTTATCATATACATTAGGATTTGATTTGATCTTTTTTACTAAATTTATTTTAAAAAATAGTATTTTAGATAATTATTTTCTCTTATTGCACATGTAGTTTTGATAATTAATGGGTGACTAAGAATAGGAAAATATAATTTTGATACTTTGTTAAAATAAATAATATTTTGGATAATAAATTTATTTTAATGTACATGTAGATTTTAATTATCTTATTTGTAATTATATTTAATTTGGGTAATTTAGATATGTGAATGGTCTACGTAGATAAATATTAAATTATATTATTGTACCATACATATTTTCTTTTGAAAATTTAGTTTATGTATTATATAAATTAATATAATTTTTTTTATAGAAAATTTTAGCATTGTATTTAGTATGTGCAATATTATTTTAATAAATAGTATTGAAAATTTATTTATTTGAATTTTGTATGTAATTAAATATTACATAATAGAAATGTAATTTTATTTGTACTTAATATTGAGTGCGAGTACTTTTATTTCTATGAATAATATTTTTAGAATAAATTTGTTTTAGTATGCATTTGGAGTTTTGTGATTTTATTTGTAGGTATAGTTAATGTGATTAATTTATAATTGTAATCATTATGAGTAAATTTATTTCCAAAAATAATATTTTAGGTAATTAATATATCTTAGGTACATTTAGTTTAGATATTAGATATTTCTAATTAATTTTAATAAATTAGTTTGTTATAAATATAAATTAGTGACCAAGAAACTTTTGATACTTTAAACTAAACAGTATTTTGGAGAATAAATTTATCTTAGTTTCTATGTAAGTAATTATTTTAATTTTTCAACAAGTCGGGCTCTGTTAATCCAAGTCAGAATGGGTAATTTATCTAGTTTTTCTAAATAACAATTTAATTTATAAAGTTGTATGCCATTCATTATTAGAAATCATAAATTATTTATAATTACATTACTGAGTAATTTTATTTCAAAAAATAGTATTTTAGAGAATAATTTTATCTTATTGTATATTTAGAGTTTTATTATTTTATATTCAGTTACATGTATATTGGATTAAATTGTTGAATTATGTAAATTATTTGAAATTTTTAAAGAAAGATTTATTTTATTTATTATGAGAAATCTTTATTTACAATTTTATTTCAATAAACAGTACGACTTATAATTATGTGTAATATGAGAAATTTTATTATTATTATTTGAATGGTTTGAGTGCGAGTAATTTATTTTCTTTAAAGTTTAGTTAATAAGTTTATCATATACATTAGGATTTGATTTGATCTTTTTTAGTAAATTTATTTTAAAAAATAGTATTTTAGATAATTATTTTCTCTTATTGCACATGTAGTTTTGATAATTAATGGGTGACTAAGAATAGGAAAATATAATTTTGATACTTTGTTAAAATAAATAATATTTTGGATAATAAATTTATTTTAATGTACATGTAGATTTTAATTATCTTATTTGTAATTATATTTAATTTGGGTAATTTAGATATGTGAATGGTCTACGTAGATAAATATTAAATTATATTATTGTACCATACATATTTTCTTTTGAAAATTTAGTTTATGTATTATATAAATTAATATAATTTTTTTTATAGAAAATTTTAGCATTGTATTTAGTATGTGCAATATTATTTTAATAAATAGTATTGAAAATTTATTTATTTGAATTTTGTATGTAATTAAATATTACATAATAGAAATGTAATTTTATTTGTACTTAATATTGAGTGCGAGTACTTTTATTTCTATGAATAATATTTTTAGAATAAATTTGTTTTAGTATGCATTTGGAGTTTTGTGATTTTATTTGTAGGTATAGTTAATGTGATTAATTTATAATTGTAATCATTATGAGTAAATTTATTTCCAAAAATAATATTTTAGGTAATTAATATATCTTAGGTACATTTAGTTTAGATATTAGATATTTCTAATTAATTTTAATAAATTAGTTTGTTATAAATATAAATTAGTGACCAAGAAACTTTTGATACTTTAAACTAAACAGTATTTTGGAGAATAAATTTATCTTAGTTTCTATGTAAGTAATTATTTTAATTTTTCAACAAGTCGGGCTCTGTTAATCCAAGTCAGAATGGGTAATTTATCTAGTTTTTCTAAATAACAATTTAATTTATAAAGTTGTATGCCATTCATTATTAGAAATCATAAATTATTTATAATTACATCTACTGAGTAATTTTATTTCAAAAAATAGTATTTTAGAGAATAATTTTATCTTATTGTATATTTAGAGTTTTATTATTTTATATTCAGTTACATGTATATTGGATTAAATCGTTGAATTATGTAAATTATTTGAAATTTTTAAAGAAAGATTTATTTTATTTATTATGAGAAATCTTTATTTACAATTTTATTTCAATAAACAGTACGACTTATAATTATGTGTAATATGAGAAATTTTATTATTATTATTTGAATGGTTTGAGTGCGAGTAATTTATTTTCTTTAAAGTTTAGTTAATAAGTTTATCATATACATTAGGATTTGATTTGATCTTTTTTAGTAAATTTATTTTAAAAAATAGTATTTTAGATAATTATTTTCTCTTATTGCACATGTAGTTTTGATAATTAATGGGTGACTAAGAATAGGAAAATATAATTTTGATACTTTGTTAAAATAAATAATATTTTGGATAATAAATTTATTTTAATGTACATGTAGATTTTAATTATCTTATTTGTAATTATATTTAATTTGGGTAATTTAGATATGTGAATGGTCTACGTAGATAAATATTAAATTATATTATTGTACCATACATATTTTCTTTTGAAAATTTAGTTTATGTATTATATAAATTAATATAATTTTTTTTATAGAAAATTTTAGCATTGTATTTAGTATGTGCAATATTATTTTAATAAATAGTATTGAAAATTTATTTATTTGAATTTTGTATGTAATTAAATATTACATAATAGAAATGTAATTTTATTTGTACTTAATATTGAGTGCGAGTACTTTTATTTCTATGAATAATATTTTTAGAATAAATTTGTTTTAGTATGCATTTGGAGTTTTGTGATTTTATTTGTAGGTATAGTTAATGTGATTAATTTATAATTGTAATCATTATGAGTAAATTTATTTCCAAAAATAATATTTTAGGTAATTAATTTACCTGAGGTACATTTAGTTTATAAAATACTGGAATAATGTTTAAATTATATTTAATATAAATTATTTCTAGAATTCCAAATATTAAGCTAAGTAATACTATTTCTTTAGATGTGTATGTACAAATACAAATTAAAATACCAAAAAAAATTATATAAATTATTAGAAGATTTTAATATATTAAGCTAAAGTAATGTATACTGTTTAGATATTTATCCATAAATACAATATACACTCCAACATATAGGTATATATATGAATATTAATGTAAAATTACTATTAATAAACAAAAGATGTTGATGTTTATCATTATTTCTTCTTATATTTTAATGATGTTAGGATCCCTAATTAATTGGTATAACTCCTTAAAACTAATATTAAATATATAATTAACCATTTATAGCTAATATTTCATGTCTATGTAAATGACTTTATTTGACTCTATGATTATTAGAGTAGGTATAGGTACAGGGAAAAGAGCTATAATTTGTTTTTTGAAGTTATAAAATGAAAGTAACTTTACTTATTTACTTATAGTATGTTATATTTTATAATTTAGGATATTTAATATATACTATTTAGATATTTACCTATAAATACAATATACACTGTAATGTATTATACACTATTGTATTAGAAAAAAAATGACAATATATAGTTAAATTTAAGGAAAATATTTATATATATTTAGTTATTTAGATAAGTTAGTTATATATGATAAAACATAATAAGACTATGTAGTATAATATTAACAAAGATAATTTATGATATACACTACAATATATTATGCTCTATTATGTTAGTGAAGATAAATGATAATTTACATTTTAATATGAGAAAAATTAAACTATTAAATTCATATTTAATTGTAATACATTATATAAGTTTGAAACTGTATTCATATATTTATTTTGATGTATAAATTATATATGGGTAAATACTCACAAATGTATTCATATATTTATCTTTGAATAACGTATATCAAATAAAATACTAGAATAATGTTTAAATTATATTTAATATAAATTATTTCTAGAATTCCAAATATTAAGCTACGCAATAATATTTCTTTAGATGTTTATCTAGAAATACAAAACTAAAATACCAAATATTATTTTTTATAAATTAATAGAAGACTTCCATATATGAGGCTAAAGTAATGTATATTGTTTAGATATTTATCCATAAACACAATATACACTCCAACATATGTATATATATGAATATTAATGTAAAATTACTATTAATAATCTAAAGATGTTGACGTTTATCATTATTTATTCTTATAATTTAATGATGTTAGGATCCCTAATTAATTATTATAACTCCTAAAAACTAATATTAAATATATAATTCACTATTTATGGCTAATATTTCATGTCTATGTAAATCACTTTATTTGACTCTATGATTATAGGAGTAGGTATAGGTACAGGAAAAAGAGTTATAATTTGTTTTTTGAAGTTAGAAAATGAAAGTAACTTTACTTATTTATTTATAGTACGCTATAATTTAAAAATTAGGCTATGTAATAAATATTTTTTAGATATTTACTAATAAATTCAATACACACTATAATGTATTATACACTCTTGTATTAGAAAAGTTAATAAATGATAATATATAGTTAAATTTAAGAAAAAATTATTTGTATATATTTAATTCTTTAGATAATTTAGTTATATATGATAAAACATAATAAGACTATGTAGTTCTATATTAACAATGATAATTTATCATATACAGAACAACATACTATGCACTATTATATTAGTGCAGATAATAAATGATAATTTACATTTTAATATGAGAAAAATTACAAAATTAAATTCATTTTAATTGTAATATATTATATAAGTTTGGAACCGTATTCTTATATTTGTTTTGGTGTATAAATTATACATGGGTAAATACTCATAAATGTATTCATATATTTATCTTTGAATAATGTATATCAATATAAAATACTAGAAGAATGTTTAAATTATATTTAATATAAATTATTTCTGGAATTCCAAATATTAAGCTAAGTAATAACATTTCTTTAGATGTTTATCTAGAAAAACAAAACTAAAATACCAAATATCATTTTTTATAAATTAATGGAAGACTTTCATATATTAAGCTAAAGTAATGTATATTGTTTAGATATTTATCCATATATACAATATACACTCCAAAATATAAGTATATATATGAATATTAATGTAAAATTTTTATTAATAATCAAAAGATGTTGACATTTATTATTATTTGTTCTTATATTTTAATAATGTTATGATCCATAATTAATTGTTCTAACTCCTTAAAACTAATATTAAAAAAATAATTTACCACTTATGGCTAATATTTAATGTCTACGTAAATCACTTTATTTGACTCTTACGATCATAAGTGTAGGTATAGGTATAGGAAAAAGAGTTATAATTTGTATTTTGAAGTTAGAAAATGAAAGTAATTTTACTTATTTATTTATACTACGTTATAATTTAAAAATTAGGCTATGTAATAAATATTTTTTAGATATTTACTTAAAAATTCAATACACACTCTAATGTATTATACACTCTTGTATTAGAAAAGTTAATAAATGATAATATATAGTTATATTTAAGAAAAAATTATTTGTATATATTTAATTCGTTAGATAATTTAGTTATATATGATAAAACATAATAAGAATATGTAGTACTATATTAACAATGGTAATTTATCATATACAGAACAATATATTATGCACTATTATGTTAACGAAGATAATAAATGATAATTTACATTTTAATATGAGAAAAAAAACTATTAAATTCATATTTAATTGTAATATATTATATAAGTTTGCAACTGTATTCATATATTTGTTTCTATGTATAAATTATATATGGGTAAATACTCATAAATGCATTCATATATTTATCTTTGAATAACGTATATCAATATAAAATACTAGAATAATGTTTAAATTATATTTAATATAAATTATTTATAGAATTCCAAATATTAAGCTAAGTAATAATATTTCTTTAGATGTTAATCTACAAATACAAAACTAAAATACCAAACATTATTTTTTATAAATTAATAGAAGACTTCCATATATGAAGCTAAAGTAATGTATATTGTTTAGATATTTATCCATAAATACAATATACACTCCATAATATAAGTATCTATATGAATATTAATGTAAAATTTCTATTAATAATCAAAAGATGTTGATGTTTATTATTATTTGTTCTTATATTTTAATAATGTTATGATCCCTAATTAATTGTTCCAACTCCTTAAAACTAATATTAAAAAAATAATTCACCACTTATGGCTAATATTTAATCTCTACGTGAATCACTTTATTTGACTCTACGATCATAAGTGTAGGTATAGGTATAGGAAAAAGAGTTATAATTTGTATTTTGAAGTTAGAAAATGAAAGTAACTTTACTTATTTATTTATAGTACATTATAATTTAAAAATTAGGCTATGTAATAAATATTTTTTAGATATTTACTTATAAATTCAATACACACTATAATGTATTATACACTCTTATATTAGAAAAGTTAATAAATGATAATATATAGTTAAATTTAAGAAAAAATTATTTGTATATATTTAATTCGTTAGATAATTTAGTTATATATGATAAAACATAATAAGACTATGTAGTACTATATTAACAATGATAATTTATCATATACAGAACAATATATTATGCACTATTATGTTAGCGAAGATAATAAATGATAATTTACATTTTAATATGAGAAAAAAAACTATTAAATTCATATTTAATTGTAATATATTATATAAGTTTGGAACTGTATTCATATATTTATTTTTGTGTATAAATTATATATGGGTAAATACTCATAAATATATTCATATATTTATCTTTGAATAATGTATATCAATATAAAATAGTAGAACAATGTTTAAATTATATTTAATATAAATTATTTCTAGAATTCCAAATATTAAGCTAAGTAATAATATTTCTTTAGATGTTTATCTACAAATACAAAACTTAAATACCAAATATTATTTTATATAAATTAATAGAAGACTTCCATATATGAAGCTAAAGTAATGTATATTGTTTAGATATTTATCCATAAATACAATATACACTCCAACATATAAGTATATATATGAATATTAACATAAAATTACTATTAATAATCAAAAGATGTTGACGTTTATCATTATTTATTCTTATAATTTAATGATGTTAGGATCCCTAATAAATTGTTACAACTCCTTAAAACTAATATTAAATACATGATTCACCACTTATGGCTAATATTTCATTCCTACATAAATCACTTTATTTGACTCTATGATTATAAGAGTAGGTATAGGCATAGGAAAAGGAGTTATAATTTGTATTTTGAAGTTAGAAAATGAAAGAAACTTTACTTATTTATTTATCGTACGTTATAATTTAAAAATTAGGCTATGTAATATATATATTTTAGATATTTACCTATAAATGCAATATACTCTATAATGTATTATACACTCTTGTATTTGCAAAATAATAACTAATAATATATATATAAATTTAAGAAAAAATTATTTGTTTATATTTAATTCTTTAGATAATTTAATTATATATAAAAAACATAATAAGACTATGTAGTACTATATTAACAATGATAATTTATTATATACACTACACTATATTATGCACTATTATATTAGTGACGATAATATTTGATCATTTACATTTTAATATGAGAAAAATTAAACTATTAAAATCATATTCAATTGTAATATACTATATAAGTTTGGAACTGTATTCTTATATTTGTTTTGGTGTATAAATTATATATGGGTAAATACTCATAAATGTATTCATAGATTTATCTTTGAATAATGTATATCAATATAAAATAGAACATTGTTTAAATTATATATAATATAAATTATTTCTAGAATTCTAAATATTAAGCTAAGTAAGAATATTTCTTTAGATGTTTATCTAGCAATACAAAACTAAAATACCAAATATTATTTTTTGATAAATTAATAGAAGACTTCCATATATATGAAGCTAAAGTAATGTATATTGTTTAGATATTTATCCCTAAATACAATATACACTCCAACATATGAGTATATATATGAATATTAACGTAAAATTACTATTAATAATCAAAAGATGTTGACGTTTATCATTATTTATTCTTTTATTTTAATGATGTTATGATCCCTATTTAATTGTTATAACTCCTTAAGACTAATATTAAATAAATAATTCACCACTTATGGCTAATATTTCATGTCTACTTAAATCACTTTATTTGGCTCTATGATCATAAGGGTAGGTATAGGTATAGGAAAAAGAGTTATAATTTGTATTTTGAAGTCAGAAAATGAAACTTTACTTCTTTATTCATAGTATGTTATAATTTAAAATTTAGGATATGCAATATATACTGTTTATATACTTACCTATAAATACAATAGACACTGTAATATATTATACGCTCTTGTATTAGAAAAAATAATAAATGATAATATATAGTTAAATTTAAGAAAAAATTAGTTATATATAGTTAGTTATTAAGATAATTTAGTTATATAAGATAAAACATTATAAGACTGTGTTGTATTATATTAACAAAGATAAATTATGATATAAACTACAATATATTATGCACTATTCTTTTAGTGAAGAAAATAAATGATAATTTATATTTTAATATCAGAAAAATTATACTATTAAATTCATATTTAATTGTAATATATTGTATAAGTTTGCAATTATATTTATATATTTGTTTTTGTGTATAAATTATATATGGGCAAATACTCATTAATGTATTCATATATTTATTTTTCATAATGTATATCAGTATAAAACACTAGAATAATAAATAAATAATATTTAATATAAATTATTTCTAGAATTCCAAATATTAACCTAAGTAATAATATTTCTTTAGATGTTTATCCACAAATACAAAACTAAAATACCAAATATCATTTTATATAAATTACTAGAAGACTTCCATATATGAAGCTAAGGTAATGTATATTGTTTAGATATTTATCCATAAATACAATATACACTTCAACATATAAGTATATATATGAATATTAACATAAAATTACTATTAATAATCAAAAGATGTTGACGTTTATCATTATTTATTCTTATATTTTAATGATGTTAGGATCCCTAATTAATTATTATAACTCCTTAAAACTAATATTAAATACATGATTCACCACTTATGGCTAATATTTCATTCCTACATAAATCACTTTATTTGACTCTATGATTATAAGAGTAGGTATAGGTATAGGAAAAGGAGTTATAATTTGTATTTTGAATTTATAAAATGAAAGTAACTTTCCTTATTTATTTATAGGATCTAATATTTTAAAAATTAGGCTATGTAATATATATATTTCAGATATTTACCTATAAATGCAATATACTCTATAATGTATTATACACTCTTGTATTTGCAAAGATAATAAATGATAATATATAGATAAATTTAAGAAAAAATTATTTGTTTATATTTAATTCTTTAGATAATTTAGTTATATATGATAAAACATAATAAGACTATGTAGTCCTATATTAACAATGATAATTTATGACATACACTACACTATATTATGCACTATTATATTAGTGAAAATAATAATTGATAATTTACATTTTAATATGAGAAAAATTAAACTATTAAAATCATATTCAATTGTAATATACTATATAAGTTTGGAACTGTATTCTTATATTTGTTTTGGTGTATAAATTATATATGGGTACATACTCATAAATGTATTCATATATTTATCTTTGAATAATGTATATCAATATAAAATATGAATTTTATAAGATTTTATTAAATTTGAATATTTTAAAATTGTAAATATATCAATACTCATAAGATTTTATAAATTTTATTAAATTTATTTCAACAGTAAATACAAAGATATACAATCACAATAACTCAAAAATATGAATATTTTAAAATTGTAAATATAAATATTTACATTTTAGTTCCATAAATTCTGTTTAGTTAAAATATACAATTTATTTAACTTTAAAATATTGGTCTAGAAATAATCAAAAATATTTTGAAACAGTTAAATTTTGTAAGTATAATTGCTAAAGATTTTTCAATATTTTATTTAATTAAATTTAAATGTACATACTAAATTTTATTAGCACAACAACTAAAAAATAAAAAAAGTTAAATCTAAAATGTAGTATTAAAAATAAAATTTAAATAAGTAATTTGTATTCCAATATTTCTCGAGTAAACATATTTTAATTGACAGTATTAAATAATTTCTATATTGAATAACCAAAGCCTAAACATTAATGTTGAAAGTATAATTAAAGGTTTTCTTTGTCTCACGCTATTTCATTTAAATGTATACACCAAATTTACAAGCACAATAACTCAAATTATAAATATTTAAATATTTTAAAATATAAAAAAATAAAATCATTTAAATAAAAAAATAAGTAATTTGTAACAAATAATTTTAAAGTATATCTATTTCAATTCTTTTGGAATATTATTAAATAGTTTTTTATTTAGTGTGACCAAACGATATATAAATATTATGAAATCCAATAAAAACATATTTTTTATATCCTTTTGTCATTGTTAGGGGCAATTTAGCAGATTTAAGGGATTTTATTTTTAAAATATTTGTTAATATTTTAGAAAAAATAATTTAAAAGTAAATACTAAATTGTACTAGGATATTAACTCAAAAATATAAAATATTTAAAATTTAAAAGCATACAATAAAAATAAAAAACTAAACATTATGTATTCAATATTTTAAAAGTAAATATTTTTTAATTCATCAGATTGTATTAAACAGTTTTATTTAAAATAACTAAAGTGTACAATTCATTTTTAAAAGTGAAATTAACGGTTTTTCTTTATTTTATGACATTTAATTTATAACTGTATACAAAATCTTACTAGCACAATAACTCCAAAATATAAAATGTTAAAAAAGTTAGAGATAGAAAAAATGAAATGTCACTAAATACGAAAATAAATAATGTGTATTGAATATTTTAAAATTCAATATATTTAAATTCCATAGTTATTTTTGAATATTTGAAAATGTATATAGTTTATTTATTCAGGTAGTATTTGATTGAAATATATAATTGATTTAACATTAAAATATCGATCAATATTAATTAAAACATTTTGAAATACTTGAAATTTTAAAGTGTAATTAGTAAAGATTTTTAGCGTACTAAGATGACTTTTAGTTATAAATACAAAGTTGGAACATAACTTATAAATTGAGATGAAAGTAACAGGAGTACTTTGTCTTCTTTTTATCTTCATTTTTACTGTTATTATTTCAGGCAAATTAATAGATTTAAAATAATTTTTAAGTTTAAGATTTTATAAATTTTATTAAATTTATTTCAACAGTAAATACAAAGTTTTACAACCACAATAACTCAGAAATATGAATATTTTAAAATTGTAAATATAAATATATACATTTTAGTTCCATAAATTGTGTTTAGTTAAAATACACAATTTATTTAACTTTAGAATATTGGTCTAGAAATAATCAAAAATATTTTGAAACAGTTAAATTTTGTAAGTATAATTGCTAAAGATTTTTCAATATTTTATTTAATTAAATTTAAATGTACATACTAAATTTTACTAGCACAACAAAAAATAAAAAAAGTTAAATCTAAAATGCAGTATTAAAAATAAAATTTACATAAATAATTTGCATTCCAATATTTCACGAGTAAACATATTTTAATTGACAGTATTAAATAATTTCTATATTGAATAACCAAAGCCTAAACATTAATGTTGAAAGTATAATTAAAGGTTTTCTTTGTCCCATGCTATTTCATTTAAATGTATACACCAAATTTACAAGGACAATAACTCAAATTATAAATATTTAAATATTTTAAAATATAAAAAAATAAAATCATTTAAATAAAAAAATAAGTAATTTGTAACAAATAATTTTAAAGTATATCTATTTCAATTCTTTTGGAATTATTAAATAGTTTTTTATTTAGTGTGACCAAACAATATATAAATATTATGAAATCCAATAAAAACATTTTTTTATATCCTTTTGTCATTGTTAGGGGCAATTTAGCAGATTTAAGGGATTTTATTTTTAAAATATTTGTTAATATTTTAGAAAAAATAATTTAAAAGTAAATACTAAATTGTACTAGGATATTAACTCAAAAATATAAAATATTTAAAATTTAAAAGCATACAATAAAAATAAAAAAACTAAACATTATGTATTGAATATTTTAAAAGTAAATATTTTTTAATTCATCAGAATGTATTAAACAGTTTTATTTAAAATAACTAAAGTGTACAATTCATTTTTAAAAGTGAAATTAACGGTTTTTCTTTATTTTATGACATTTAATTTATAACTGTATACAAAATCTTACTAGCACAATAACTCCAAAATATAAAATGTTAAAAAAGTTAGAGATAGAAAAAATAAAATGTCACTAAATACGAAAATAAATAATGTGTATTGAATATTTTAAAATTCAATATATTTAAATTCCATAGTTATTTTTGAATATTTGAAAATGTATATAGTTTATTTATTCAGTTAGTATTTGATTGAAATATATAATTGATTTAACATTAAAATATCGATCAATATTAATTAAAACATTTTGAAATACTTGAAATTTTAAAGTGTAATTAGAAAAGATTTTTAGCGTACTAAGATGACTTTTAGTTATAAATACAAAGTTGGAACATAACTTATAAATTGAGATGAAAGTAACAGGAGTACTTTGTCTTCTTTTTTTCATTTTTACTGTTATTATTTCAGGCAAATTAATAGATTTAAAATAATTTTTAAGTTTAAGATTTTATAATTTTATTAAATTTATTTCAACAGTAAATACAAAGTTTTACAACCACAATAACTCAGAAATATGAATATTTTAAAATTGTAAATATAAATATATACATTTTAGTTCCATAAATTGTGTTTAGTTAAAATACACAATTTATTTAACTTTAGAATATTGGTCTAGAAATAATCAAAAATATTTTGAAACAGTTAAATTTTGTAAGTATAATTGCTAAAGATTTTTCAATATTTTATTTAATTAAATTTAAATGTACATACTAAATTTTACTAGCACAACAACTAAAAAATAAAAAAAGTTAAATCTAAAATGCAGTATTAAAAATAAAATTTAAATAAATAATTTGCATTCCAATATTTCACGAGTAAACATATTTTAATTGACAGTATTAAATAATTTTTATATTGAATAACCAAAGCCTAAACATTAATGTTGAAAGTATAATTAAAGGTTTTCTTTGTCCCATGCTATTTCATTTAAATGTATACACCAAATTTACAAGGACAATAACTCAAATTATAAATATTTAAATATTTTAAAATATAAAAAAATAAAATCATTTAAATAAAAAAATAAGTAATTTGTAACAAATAATTTTAAAGTATATCTATTTCAATTCTTTTGGAATATTATTAAATAGTTTTTTATTTAGTGTGACCAAACAA
>JAGSPU010001142.1:0-15747 GCA_019321725.1 Paulownia fortunei
ACTAAATATAATATTGCTTTATTTTCATCTTTTTCTCATGATTTATTTGTATAAATTAATTATAATGCTATTAAAAAAGGAATGAATTGGGAATTCAATTAAGTAATAGTGGCGTATGAGAATGTCTTGATCCTCA
The DNA here is from genome assembly GCA_019321725.1 of Paulownia fortunei. NCBI lineage: Eukaryota > Viridiplantae > Streptophyta > Magnoliopsida > Lamiales > Paulowniaceae > Paulownia > Paulownia fortunei. Next base: position 137 of record JAGSPU010001142.1, read on the forward strand.
AAACACCCAATACATCCATTGACACACATTTCTTTTTTTTAATTTTTTTTCTGGGATAATAATGATTTCAAGAAGTGGGTGACTATTTAAATTAAGATTTATCAAAAGTCGTGGATAGGATGCTATCAATATACAAATCAGGATTTCAATTCTGATACAAGACTTTCTGAAAGAAACTTACACAAAAATATATTTATTTATTTTTTGAAAAAAAAATTGTAAATGGGCCTGCATATTTTGCAAGGCCTTTAATCTTGTAGTTGGCCATTTTTGGGAACGAAAATGCTTAATGACTTTACAAACGAAATCTATAACTCTTTTTTTTTATATATATATTCTCATTATAAATTTTTCTTTACTATAATTAGAGTAATAACATGCACTATATTTTTCACAAATACTTTATAATAAAGCAAGAACATGAGTTAAAATTATTTTGTGCAAGGTAAAAATCACCTACGCCTTTTGGGAAATCCAGCCGTCTAATACGAGACAGTAGCCCACAAAGAATTAAGAAAATTATCAAAATTTGTCATTTTTTTAAAGAACAAAGTAATCAACTAATTGACTTGAGCGTCGGAGGAATATTTTCGAACTAATTTTTTTATAAATACTTCATCCTCCACCATTTTGAATTACGTCACTTATAATAGTATTCTTTTTCTTTCAAAATATACACTGACTTGAGCGTCGGAGAATATCTTTGGACTAACTTCGAGGATCCATAAGTTTGTTCATATTCAAGCATGATTTCAATATATTACTCACTTTTGACAATAAGGAAGATCCCTAGTTTTTAGACCTCTAATACGTTCAACGAGATCCAAGGCTCCATTTAGATTAATGAATTTGACGCTAAGGATTTCAAATCCATTAAAATTGTTTGAATAATCTCATGATACAATAGATTTTAAATCACTGAAATCTTATTTTGAACTATTTTCAAGCTATTGTAGTGAATCTTAAATTTATCTTATCTAGAGTAATTTAAATTATTCCACCAAATTCTCTCCTTAAATCAAAATATTTTCATCCAAATGCAACCCAGTAGAATTTTATTAGTCATACTTATATCAATTTTCTCGTTTTATGAATTCAATGATTGTCAAGAAAGAGAATATTTTTATGATTTCATATAATTTTTTTATTAGTAAAATAATTATGCATCATAAATAATAACTAATTATGTAGATATAGTATTCATCGTATATTAAAGTCTATAAATGATAAACTATTAATTAACTAATATCTCATTTTCGGTGAGACTCATATCAAAATCTTGAATCTTATAGTCTCGATTTTGCCAAGAAAATTGTCCATTGTTTTAGGAGGTATTGCAATTTTGATACCATGCTTGAAAAAAAAAATTCAAATTTGATTCTATAAAATTAAATTTTTATTGCAATTTTAGTCTCGACATTAAACTTTTGACCAAAAAAATCTATTTGTGTCGTTAAGTCACCAACTTGGAGGGAAAAAAAATGGACGATACTTCATTTTTTGAAGAAAAACATTATTGGCTTTTTCACCGTAAAACTCATTTTGCAACCATTTTGACCATATTCAACTGCAAGTAATTAAAACACTAATAAAATGGTAACTCCTAAACTTTCAATGTTTTCATGTATCATGAACTTAAAACATATCACAGTTAGGATATTCAATTGGTAAGAAAAAAAAAAGTAAGCCATTCAAAGTATGACGTCTTTTACACTTCACTCTTTATTTATTTTTCTTTTGTTGGCACTTTACAATTAAAAGTACACTGATTTTACACTTTATCATCCAAGTTTTTGTCGTCGCAATAATCCGTCGAGATTCCATCACGTGCGCGGCACAAGCAATTTTGAAGGGCAAACCAGTCAAATCATTTAAAGTTGTTACACTTTATCACTGACACTTTGTACGAAATGTCACTATGCCATCTCAGTTTTAGAAAAAATTTTTTTTCTTATATACGTGTACTTTATCTTTTTCTATTACTCATTCATGAAAAATAAATTTAATTAAGAGTTATTATAATAAAAAATGAATGTCTTCTATTCTTTTTAACTTTCTTGTTAATTTTAAAATTCTATTCTTTACTTTATTTCATTAAAATTTAAAATAGTAATACATTGCAATTATACATTAGAAAATTTCTATACAGATATGGACTCATAATAAAATTTTAAATATAAAAATAATTGATCAAATTAAAATCATAATACTTTTCTCTTTTCATTTAATTGAGTATGGACTATTTATTTTTCAAAATGCATTCTAATATGTAAATTTATATTAATATACATGTGTAATTTGTTCATGGTTTAATATGTTTTTTCCCAATTTAATATTATAGACCAAGTCCAGCCGTCTAAAACTGAAACAGTTTCCCGCTAAGAATTATGGATTAGCTCTAACTATTGAATTTCACGTTTGAACACTATATATTGAATTAATTTTCAAATTAGTTATTTTTTAAAGAACATAATTGTTGGAAGAAATATGCTTTCAAATGATAACTTGTATTGAAAAATTCACTTATATAAGCTATTTTTCACTCAAAACATAGAATATATAACTCAACTCTAAACTCTTGTTTATTTTTTTTTTACTCAGAAGCTCGCACTTCTTTCTGATGTCTAAATACAAATGAGATGGAGTATTTATAGTTTCAAATTAATCTCAACCACATAATTAAATAACCCCAAAATTATAACAACCATACACATTATTCTTCTACATAATTCTAATATAATCCACATAATTATCTTCATCACCTAAACTTGGAAGCTTCTAAATTATGGATTTGGATTTAATTATTGGACTTGAAATTAATTCTTGAACTTGGGTTTCAATTTTTGGACCTAAAACAAGTTTGATATTTTCAACACCCCCTTTAAACTTGTTTTATAGGACCAAGTAATTTTTCTTAGCCTCATGAAGTCTTCATACTTGAGTGGCTTAGTGAATATATCTGTAATCTAATCTTGATATTTCATGTACCTGACTTGAACTTCTTTCCAAATAATGTTTTCTCTAATAAGTAGTAGCGAATGTCAATATGCTTGCTTCGATTATGAAAAATTGGATTCTTGATCAAAGTTATTGTTAACTTGTTGTCCACAAATATCTGTTGGTTCTTCTTGCAACATGTTCATTTCTTTCAACAAATTTCTTAGCCATATTGAATAATTAACGCATGATGTAGCAGCTACATATTCAGTTTCATAGGTTGATAGAGTGACAATTGCTTGCTTCTTCGATATTCAGGTGAAGACAATATCTCCCATAAAAAATACAAAGTCAGTTTGTACTTTTCGATCATCAGTATCTCCAGCTCAATCACTATCATTGTATCTGACAAGCTTATAATTATTAGAAACTCAATAGAACAAACCAAAGTTGATTGTACCTTTTAGGTAACGAAGAATTTTCTTAGCAGTCTTGAAGTGGATTATTGAGGATTCTCCATGTATCGACTGACTAGTCCAACGATATAGAGAATATCTAGTCTTGTACACGTTAAATAGCGCAAACTTCCGACCAGGCTCTTGGAAAGAGTTGAATTTACACTTTCACCTACATCATACTTGGATAGTTTGATTCCATATTCCACTGGGGTGCTGATAGGCTTGCATCCATTTTAAACTTCTTCAGGATCTCATTTACATAGCTTTCTTGAGAAATAAAGATACATGAGATCTTCTACGTAAAGGCACACAATCAAAATATCTCCATATTTTACCTTTATATAGATAGCGTGTTCATAAGGACACTTAAAGAAGCCATTTTCTTGGAAGTACTTGTTATCCATAAAGAGCTTTATTCAACTTTAGAACTTTATCTTTTGCCCATTCACTTCATAACTCAAAAGTTGTTGGATATAGACTTCTTCGAGAAACCCATTGAGAAAAGCAGACTTTGCATCCATTTGATGAATCTTCTACCCATTTTGTCCTGCCAAAGAAATTATTAGTCTTATAGTTTCTAATCGAGCAACTAGAGTAAATACCTCATCATACTCAATTCCAGCTCTTTGACTATAGTTTTTTCCAACAAGCCTCGTTTTGTATCTTTCAATTTCTTCCACTCCATGCTTCTTGTGGTATCTTTCCCATACACTTCTTGTTGGTGATCGGTTAGATAGCTAGACTGCACATGCCACAGCTTTAGCCCAAAACTCTTTCGACAATTTTTACTCTTCAACCTACTTCGTGCTATGTCAAGGATCATTCTATTCTTTCTTTCAACAACTCCATTTTGTTGGGGAGATCTAGGAATGGTAAGAGGGCGTTAAATTCCATTTACTTCACAAACTCCTTGAACTCATTGGATAGAAATTCTCTCCTCAATTAGTTCTCATTGCTTTGATCTCACGACCACTCTGATTTTCAACAACAGCTTTGAACTCTAATGGCTTTTGAGCTCTTGAGTATGACTCATTTGAAAAAGGTTTTCTGAACTGCTTTTCGTGTAAACATCCTTCGCAAACTTGGTCAGGGTGATAGATGCAAGGCGAACCCCTTACTATTTCCTTGTTGGACAATAGTTGGAGCCCTTCAAGTTGAGATAACCAAATCGAAGATACCATAGCTAAGATGGATCTTTGTTACATGTCTTTAAACATTTGGCAATATCATTTTGTATATTCAAGGTGAACATTCTATTCTTCGACATTTTCACCTTAGGAATTAATTTTTTTTTACCATCTCTTATAAAAAGATTACAATCTTTCATGTGAATCTTGTAGCCTTTCTCTAAGAGTTAACCTAGACATAAGATGTTTTTTTATATTGGGCATATAATAAACATTTGAGATCAATTGATGACTCTCATGTTTTGCGCGAATGAGGATGTTATCTTTTCCTTTTACTAATATTTTGGAATTATCTCCAAAAGAGACATTATCCGTCACTGATTCATTTAGCTCTACGAACATGCTCTTTTTTCCACACATGTGATTGCCTGCTCCAGTGTCAAGATACCAGGTATCTTATTAGTTTCCATCATTGTCTTTGAATTTCACGTTTGAACACTATATATTGGATTAATTTTAAAAAATTAGTCATTTTTTAAAGAACACAATAATCACCTAATTGACCTAGGAAATGTTCGACTATTTCTAAGATATTATTTTATTTCATAAGACCAACGCCAAAATAAATAAAAATATCAAGTTATTTTATCATCAATATGTCATGTTATTGTTATATTGATTAATACATGATCAAGTTATAAAAGATATTGTTCATCATAATATTCATCCATAGCATGGAGTTAGTGCTGATAAAATTTGATGGTTGTAATTTCTGGTCTCTGCTTGAATGCATTGAAAAATAATTGCAAAGAAACCCTGTTTTGTACAGTTTCAAACAAAACGGCATATAAAAAATACAGTCTAACCCAAAAATATGAATTCTATTTTTTTTGAAAAAATAAATAAAAAGACAATAATTTTAGAAATAGAACACAACAAAATGGTTCCGACTAACTAACTACTTGATTTGGACCCAAATGCCTTAGCTAGGAACTTCTTGATACACCACGAATAGAAGATAGTATCCGGGTGGAGCAATAATATTTGAACTCGGTGTCACAATACTCGATCAAACAGCTCGGTGGCTCGATCCTTGGCTTAGAACAGCTTGGTTAGCGGCTCATCTCGGTAATAGCCCAGCACAACTCAGTAGTTTGACTCAGAAAAACTATCAACATAATCTCATTATGGATAAAAATCTCAAGAAATCTTTTCTAATGTGGAAGATCAATCAAAGCTGCAACCATAGAGTATACTTAGAATTTCAAGAGATTTCACAACTATGGCTCTTATACCACTTTGTTAGAAGAAAGATGCTCACAAAGGATAACTTGTATTGAAAAACTCACTTATATAAGCTATTCTTCACTTATATACTTTGTTGGGCTTATGATTCAATTCTTGGATTTGAAATTAATTCTTGAACTTGAGCTTCAATTTTTGGACCTAAAACAAGTTTAGTATTTCCAACAATAATAATCAACTAATTGACCTATGAAATGTTCGACTATTTCTAAGATATTATTTTATTTCACAAGAGCAGCACCTAAAATAAAAAAAAATATCATGTTATTTTATCATCAATATGCCATGTTATTGTTATATTGATTAATACATGATCAAGTTATATAAGATATTGTTCATAATTACATTCATCCATAGCATGGAGTTAGTGCTGGTAAAATTTGAGGGTTGTGATATGGTATAGATCGGACTGACCCACGTGGCTTAGGTCATAAATATGAAGCTGGTGCGACCTAGGTCGGGATGGATCTGCACAGCTCGGATTATGGGGATGAGAGCTAGATGTACAAAAGTCAGGACGAGTTTAGGGAGTTGACCGATCTACAGGTCGGACGAGTTCAAGGGATTGACTGACCTCCAGGTCGGGTGATTTCAAGGAGTTGACTGACCTTTGGGTCGGGTGAGTTCAAGGAGTTGACTAACCTCCGGGTCGGGTGAGTTCAAGGAGTTGACTGACCTCCACGTCGGGCGAGTTCAAGGAGTTGACTGACCTCCAGGTCGGGCAAGTTCACAAAAATAATGAAGAAGAAACAATTATGGTTAGAAAGTGACAGGGAATTTTTTAGGGGCAAATTAGAGAACATGGGCACGTACACAGTAATTTATTATAACAGATTGAAGTTTGAAATCTCTTTTCTACCCTTATTTGGCATCTATAAATAAGGGAATACAAAGCATGACATAGGTTACACTTTTAATATATCAAGAGTACACATATCTATCCACTTTTCATCCTCTTCCAGAGGGCTGCCACTGACTTGAGCATCGGAGCTCTTACGCTGGGTCACGCCGGCGTTTTGTGCAGGTGTTCCAGTCGAAAAAGGAGAGCAGAAGCAGTGGACTAGGACTTAGGGTGCACCTCCTCCAATTGGTGCATTACAAGTTGGTGCCGTCTGTGGGAACAACTTGAGTTAAGACGTGAGATGGCAGGAAAAGGATTGCTAGGCGAAGAAACATCCGGTAAAGCTCCCCACCAGTCGTCAGGCGCAACCATGATCCAGAGGTTCAGGAGTGGGGGAGAGAATGATAGCCCACCCCCAGTAACACCTGGGGTTCCACCGCGTCGAACCATGCAGGCACCCTACGTCAATTTGGTATCGGAATTTGGAGCAGGAAATGCCGGCCAGTTTACTATGGAGCAGTTGACAAATCTGATCACAACGGCGGTGGATGTAGCTTTAAGAATGAGGGATGCTAATCCACCACCACCACCAGGGCTACCGGAAAAAATCACTCCGCCCTGAGAGGTTGGAAGAAAGTCATACAGGGGAGTGACGGAGTAAGATGAAAGAGCTAGATGTGTCGAAAAAATTAAAAGATTTACATAATGAACTGAAAGAGATGAAGATGAAAATGGTGGGAAGGAATACAGTAACCAAGAAAGGAATTCCATTTACTGAGGAAGTGATGATGGACGACCTACCAGCTAACTTCAGGTCCTTAAATTATGATTATGATGGTATCACTGACCCATGGGAACATCTGTGCAAGTTCGAAAATTCAGCTCTTTTGCATAGGTATTCCGATGGGGTTAAATGTAGGGTATTCGTGACTACCCTGTCAAAATCAGCCCAACAATGGTTTGGCCAGTTGCCCCCCAACTCAATTAACTCTTTTGAGGAGTTTAGTTCTGCCTTTTTGCATCAATTTACAAGTTCTCGAAAACACCAAAAAACGTCCTTGACTTTATTCAGTATAAAGCAGAAAGACAACGAGGCTCTACGAAGTTATATAAAAAGATTCACAGCTGCTGCTTTAGAAGTACCCTCAGCCATGCAGGAGGTACTCTCCAATGCCCTGGACCAAGGTTTACAGGATGGGGAATTCTTTAGGTCGTTGGCTAAGAAATCAGCCATAAGCTTTGATGACCTGTTAGCCCGAGCTGAAAAATATATTAACATGGAAGAAGCTCAGTGAATGAAAAGAGATGAGGGAGAAAGAAAAAGAGATAGAAGAGAGCCCGACAAAGAGGGAAGAGGTTTTGTTATAAAGCTAAAGCCGAAAGAACGACCTCTTTTGCCTATTTCGGGGGAACCTAGACAATACACTCCCCTGGTTGCCCTAAGGGCACATATCTTGATGGCTATTGCAAAGCATAAAGGCTTAAAATGACCATATAATCACTCAGCAGCTCCAACTAAGCCCAAGTTGAATCTATTCTGCGCGTTCCATAATGAATATGGGCATAACACAGAGGAATGTCGGCATCTGAAAGACGAGATAGAGAGGATGATAAAAAGGGATGGCTGGACGAATGGGTAAAGGAAGAAGAGGAGAAGGAAATGATTGAACGTAAAAAAGCCCAGCCGACCTGGATAGAAAGAGATACTAAAGAAGGGAAAGCTGGACCTGCCCCTGGAGAAAACCACTACCATGCTCCGAGGGGTTTCATCCAAATAATTCTAGGAGGTCCTACAGATGGAGACTCCAACCGAGCTAGGAAGGCGTACGCCCGATCTACTCCAGGAGGTTCAAAAGAAGAGGTATATAAAATTAACGAAGGACCAGTGATCCAATTCGGGCCCCGTGATATGAAAGGATTGTAGGCACCACATAATGATGCACTAGTTATCACGACAACCGTAGCTAACTTTGACGTAGCTAGGATAATGGTAGACACAGGTAGCTCAGTTGACGTCTTATTCTATGAGGCGTATAAGAAGATGAATCTGGATATAATATTGCATCCAGTAGATACAACCCTATTCGGTTTTGATGGAAGAGTGGTAGATCCAATGGGTTAGGTCATCCTACTAATATCCTTAGGTACTGAACCTATGCGTAAGACTAGGATGGTTAAGTTTTTGGTAGTTGACTTATTTTCTCTTATAACATCATCCTGGGAAGACCTACGCTCAACACCTTCCAGGCAGTGGTGTCCACTTTTCACATGAAATTGAAGTTTCCTGTGGATGAAGGGATAGGAGAGGTAAAAGGAGATCAGTGCTCGGCTAGAAGGTGCTATGTGGAAGCTGTTAGAAAAGCTGAGCAGAAAAAAGCTAAAAGAGAACAAAGTACAGAAAGGGAACCCCCACTGAAAGTTATGAAAAGAAGTGAGGCAGAAAGGCCTTCAGTCGAGCAAGAACATGTAATGCCAAATGAGGAATTAATCAATATAGAGTTAATACCGGGGGATGGAACCAGAACTACTAGGATTGGCACGCAGTTGAGTCAGGAATTAACAGATAGCATGACTCAGTTCTTAAGAAACAACATCGATATCTTCGCGTGGAATGTACGGGACCTAGAAGGAATTGATCCAGGTGTGGCAGTACATCACCTCAATGTTGACCCAGCATACAAACCTGTCAAACAGAAAAAGAGGCATTTCGGGCTTGAGAATGATAAGGTTATCCAAAAAGAGGTAGAGAAATTACTGGAGGCAGGACACATCAGAGAAATTCAATTCCTGGAATGGTTGTCAAATGTCGTTTTGGTCCCAAAAATAGAAGAAAATTGGAGAATGTGCATTGATTTTCAAGATTTGAACAAAGCATGTCCTAAGGATCATTACCCGTTACCACGAATAGACCAGTTGGTTGACTCTACCTCGGGTTGTGAGCTGTTAAGTATGATGGGTGCTTCGCAGGGGTACCATCAGATCATGTTAGCACCTGAAGATCATAAGAAAGTAAGCTTTATAACTTCCACAGGGACTTATTGTTATGTGGTTATGTCTTTTGGACTAAAAAATGCAGAAGCTACATATCGAAGGCTGGTCGATAGAATGTTCAAAGAATAGCTCGGGCGGAACATGGAGGTATACATGGATGATATGCTAGTAAAAAGTACAAAGACTGAAGCTCATATTGCTGACTGGGCAGAAGCTTTTGGAATCCTTAGGAGGTATGGTATGAAACTCAACCCTTCTAAGTATGCTTTTGGGGTTAGGTCTGGCAAATTCTTGGATTATATGGTGACCGAGAGGGGTATAGAGTGAATTTTGAGAAAGTAAAAGCAGTGCAGAATATGGCTCCTCCAAATAGTATTAATAAGGTGTAACAGCTCACGGGAAGGATAGCAGTTCTGAGTCGATTCATATCTAGATCAGCAGAGATAAGCTTGCCTTTCTTCAAAATCCTGAGAAAGGCTGACAAGTTTGAATGGACTGAGGAATGTCTGAGGGCTTTTGACGAATTAAAAAACTTTTTAGCCGAGTTGCCCTTGTTGACCATACCTGTGCAAGGTGAAACATTATATATGTATCTGTCAGTAGGGACGTTGGCCGTTAGCTCAGTGTTGTTAAGAGAAGAATGAGCTAAGTAGAAACCCATTTACTATGTGAGTAAATTGTTGAGAGAGGCGGAAATTAAATATCCTGAGATAGAAAAAGGAGGATTAGCCCTAATAACGACTGCTAGACGGCTTCGGCCATACTTCTTATCGCATAAGATAGTGGTTCGAACTAACCTACCATTGAGGCAGGTGATAGGTAAACCAGAAACTTCAGGAAGGATGGTGAAATGGGCAGTAGAGATGAGTGAGTATGACATAGATTATTAGCCAAGGGTAGCTATCAAGGCGCAAGCCTTAGCAGATTTTTTGCAGGAAATGACACCTACAGATGAGGTCCCTGAAGTATGGTTGCTGCATGTGGATGGCTCGGCCACCATATCCGGTTGTGGGGCAGGTATTGTGTTAACCAGTCCAGAAGGGGAAGAACTGGAATTTGCAGTAAAATTTGAGTTCAAAACATCCAATAATGAAGCTGAATATGAGGCATTGGTGAGGGAATTGAAGATGGCTCTGGAGCTGGGGGTTAGACAGTTAAGTGTCTTTTCTGATTCCAGGTTGGTCATGCAGCAGGTTGAAGGAGAATTTGTAGCCAAGAAGAAAGAATGAGGAATTATGTGGAACAGGTATCCCAACTAAAAAAATAATTTACAAAAATTGATCTAAGTCATATATCGCGGGCGGAGAATGCTAAGGCTAATTATCTTTCTAAAATTGCAAGTTCTACTACTGATTGCAAGACCAGGAAAATCACATTGTTAATAGCCTATCAGCACAGTATGGTGATAAAAATAGCCTCTATGGAAGAGAAAGATGACTGGAGGACCAACATCCTGAAATATCTGCGAGAGGGAGAACTACCACAAAATAAAAGGGAAGCTGTTCGATTCCAGGTACGAGCTATTAAATTTTGTCTGATTAATGGTTTGTTATATAAGCGAGCTTATTCTACACCATACTTAAGATGTTTATCACAAGAGGAAGGAGCCTATGTATTGCGAGAAATTCATGAGGGAGAATGTAGGAGCCATGGTGGAAGCCGTGCTCTGGCTTGTAAAACGGCAAGGGCTGGGTATTTCTGGCCTTCATTGAAAGAGGATACGCAACATCTGGTTAGAACATGTGAAAAATGCCAGAAGCACGCCTCGTTGATACATAAACCAGCAGAGGAGCTGAAGGTTATGAGCTCATCTTGTCCCTTTTCCAAATAGGGAATTGATATTGTCGGACCTTTTTTCCTAGCGATAGGGCAAAGAAAATTCTTAATAGTGGCAGTAGATTATTTCAGTAAATGAGTAGAAGTTGAGACTGTAGCTAAGATCACAGAGTCACAGGTCATGAAATTTCTGTGGGGAAGCATAATATGTAGATATGGGGTTCCGCACGACCTGATATCGGATAATGGAACTCAATTTCAGGGGAAAAAGATCCAGAGCTGGTGCGCTGAGATGAAGATCAAGCAACACTTCACTTCGGTGGCCCATCCTCAAGCCAATGGACAAGTGGAGGTAACCAATCGAATAATATTGCAAGGAATCAAAACCAGGCTAGACAGATCTGGAGAAGGTTGGGTGGATGAGCTAGATTCGGTATTATGGGCATATCGTACGACGCCAAGAACTACAACTAGAGAAATTCCGTTCAGCTTGGTATATGGAGCAGAGGCTGTTTACCAGCCGAAATTGAAATGAAAACTCACCGGATCCAGAGCTATGATGAAAAGAAAAACAATGAACTCATGAGAAAAGCATTAGATTGGATTGATGAGAAAAGAGAGAAGACATACCTCCGCATGGAGGCATATAAAAGCAGAATTCGAGCTGGGTACTCCCAGAAGGTCAAAATAAGAAATTTTTAGGTCGGGAATCTGGTACTACGGCGAACAGATGCTTTGAAACAAACTGACAAATTAGAAGCAAATTGGAAAGGCCTTACAAGGTAACTCGGGTGATAGCTGAAGGTGCCTATGAGCTAAAAGATGAGAAAGGGAAAAAAGTACCGAGACCAAGGAATATTTGTCATCTGAAGAAATTCTATATGTAATTTTAAGTTTTTACAAAAAAATGAAATGAATTTACTTGACATATTGAGAATGAATTTACTAGAATAAGATGTTTTTTATATTGGGCATATAATAAACATTTGAGATCAATTGATGACTCTCATCTTTTGCGCGAATGAGGATGTTATCTTTTCCTTTTACTGATATTTTGGAATTATCTCCGAAAGAGACATTATCCGTCACTGATTCATTTAGCATGGATATTTTGGAATTATCTCCAAAAGAGACATTATCCGTCACTGATTCATTTAGCTCTACGAACATGCTCTTTTTTCCACACATGTGATTGCTTGCTCCAGTGTCAAGATCTAGGTATCTTCTTGATTTCCATCATTGTCTTTGAATTTCACGTTTGAACACTATATATTGGATTAATTTTCAAAAATTAGTCATTTTTTAAAGAACACAATAATCACCTAATTGACCTAGGAAATGTTCGACTATTTCTAAGATATTATTTTATTTCATAAGACCAACGCCTAAAATAAAAAAAAATATCAGGTTATTTTATCATCAATATGTCATGTTATCGTTATATTGATTAATACATGATCAAGTTATAAAAGATATTGTTCATCATAATATTCATCTATAACATGGAGTTAGTGCTGGTAAAATTTGAGAGTTGTAATTTCTCGTCTCTGCTTGAATGCATTGAAAGATAATTGCAAAGAAACCCTGTTTTGTACAGTTTCAAACAAAACGGCATATAAAAAATACAATCTGACCCCAAAAAATATAAATTCTCTTTTTTTGAAAATAAAAATAAAAAGACAATAATTTTAGAAATAGAACACAACAAAATAGTTCCGCCTAACTAACTACTTGATTGGGACCCAAATGCCTTAGCTAGGAACTTCTCGATACACCACGAATAGAAGATAGTATCCGGGTGGAGCAATAACATTTGAACTCGGTGTCACAATACTCGATCAAATAGCTCAGTGACTCGGTCCTTGGCTTAGAACAACTTGGTCAGTGGCTCATCTCGGTAATGGCCCGGCACGACTCAGTAGTTTGACTCAAAAAAACTATCAACATAATCTCACTATGGATAAAAATCTCAAGAAATCTTTTTTAATGTGAAAGATCAATCAAAGCTGCAACCATAGAGTATACTTAGAATTTCAAGAGATTTCACAACCATGGCTCTTATACCACTTTGTTGGAAGAAAGATGCTCACAAAGGATAACTTGTATTGAAAAACTCACTTATATAAGCTATTCTTCACTCAAAACAATCAAAATACAATTCAAGTCTCAAACTCTTTTTTTTCTCACTTAGAAGCTCACACTTCTTTTTGATGCATAAATACAAATGAAAGGAGATATTTATATTAGTTTCAAATCAATCTCAACCACATAATTAAATAACCCTAAAATTATAACAACCATATACATCATTCTTCTACGTAATTATAACATAATTCACATAATTATCTTCATCACCTAACCTTGAAAGCTTCTAAATCATGAGTTTGGATTTAATATTGGGCTTATGATTCAATTCTTGGATTTGAAATTAATTCTTGAACTTGAGCTTCAATTTTTGGACCTAAAACAAGTTTAGTATTTCCAACAATAATAATCAACTAATTGACCTATGAAATGTTCGACTATTTCTAAGATATTATTTTATTTCATAAGAGCAGCACCTAAATAAAAGAAATATCATGTTATTTTATCATCAATATGCCATGTTATCGTTATATTGATTAATACATGATCAAGTTATAAAAGATATTGTTCATCATAATATTCATCCATAACATGGAGTTAGTGCTGGTAAAATTTGAGGGTTGTAATTTCTTGTCTCTGCTTGAATGCATTGAAAGATAATTGCAAAGAAACCCTGTTTTGTACAGTTTCAAACAAAACGGCATATAAAAAATACAATCTGACCCCAAAAAATATAAATTCTCTTTTTTTGAAAATAAAAATAAAAAGACAATAATTTTAGAAATAGAACACAACAAAATAGTTCCGCCTAACTAACTACTTGATTTGGACCCAAATGCCTTAGCTAGGAACTTCTCGATAGACCACGAATAGAAGATAGTATCCGGTGGAGCAATAATATTTGAACTCGGTGTCACAATACTCGATCAAACAGCTCAGTGGCTCGGTCCTTGGCTTAGAACAACTTGGTCAGTGGCTCATCTCGGTAATGACCCGGCACGACTCAGTGGTTTGACTCAGAAAAACTATCAACATAATCTCACTATGGATAAAAATCTCAAGAAATCTTTTCTAATGTGGAAGATCAATCAAAGCTGCAATCATAGAGTATACTTAGAATTTCAAGAGATTTCACAACCATGGCTCTTATACCACTTTGTTGGAAGAAAGATGCTCACAAAGGATAACTTGTATTGAAAAACTCACTTATATAAGCTATTCTTCACTCAAAACAATCCAAATACAATTCAACTCTCAAACTCTTTTTTTTCTCTCACTTAGAAGCTCACACTTCTTTTTGATGCCTAAATACAAATGAAAGGAGATATTTATATTAGTTTCAAATCAATCTCAACCACATAATTAAATAACCCTAAAATTATAACAACCATATACATCATTCTTCTACGTAATTATAACATAATTCACATAATTATCTTCATCACCTAACCTTGAAAGCTTCTAAATCATGAGTTTGGATTTAATATTGGGCTTATGATTCAATTCTTGGATTTCAAATTAATTCTTCAACTTGAGCTTCAATTTTTGGACCTAAAACAAGTTTAGTATTTCCAACAATAATAATCAACTAATTGACCTATGAAATGTTCGACTATTTCTAAGATATTATTTTATTTCATAAGAGCAGCACCTAAAATAAAAGAAATATCATGTTATTTTATCATCAATATGCCATGTTATCGTTATATTGATTAATACACTCCTCCATTAGAAACACTTCATACTAATACTCAAATTATGATCAACCCCTTTCACACGATTGATCCTACTAATTTTGTATCTACGTAGAATCTACAGCGTAGGTGTGTCAAAATTTAGGCCTCGAAATACTATTTCCTTTTATTTGGTAGATTAATTCACTTTAGTTATGATCGTTCTCATGTAAACTATACAGCTAATTGTTAGCACAAAAGTTTGATTTAGCATAGAATGTATAGCATAATTACTCGTGTACAAGGGTCTAGGAGTATGCTATGATATAACATTCTCATTTTCTTCACCCCCCCTCTGTCCATGCCTCATATCTTTTCTCATATTTGCCTCAATTTACAGGAATCATAACTAAGGTAA
>JAGSPU010000723.1:0-12611 GCA_019321725.1 Paulownia fortunei
TATATTATACTTTAATACACAGTATGTACATAATAGTTAAAATATTAATTACTTTATGTTATTTATTTTTTTACACAATAATATAAATATTTTTCCAATTAAAAAAATCTAATATTTTAAATATTTATTTTTGTATTATTATTCAGTATTTGTTATTTTGATATACTTCAATCATGATATTTTATTTATAATGAATTTAATAACTAACAATATTAAATTTAAGTTTTTAATGCTATTAAGTTTTTTATTTTATTTAGGGAAGTTAATAATTGTTTTTTCTCATTATAATTCAAAATAGTTTTCCTATTTAAAGATGATTTAAAATTTAATTTCATTGCTTAATTTATTAGTCATAATATTTAATTAATGTGAATATATTTAATTTTTATTATCATATGTACATGTTAAAATGGGTTTTTGCCATAAATTTGTGTGTTTTTGTACTATTTTTTATTTTACTCATTAAACTTTTATCTACTAAAGTTCTTTTATGATATTTATTCAATATTATTATTATTTATTATTTATGATAATTATTTAATACGATTATTAGTTACTATTACTTATTAGTAATCACTTTGCGAATAACTTATGTATTTATTATTTATATTATTTCTTTCATATATATTATTATATTATACTTTAATACACAGTATGTACATAATAGAGTTAATATAATTACTTTATGTTATTTTTTTTTACACTGTAATTATAAATATTTTTCTAATTAAAAAAATCTAATATTTTAAATATTTATTCCTTATATTATTATTCAGTATTTGTTATTTTGATATACTTCAATCATGATATTTTATTTATAATGAATTTAATAACTAACAATATTAAATTTAAGTTTTTAATGCTATTAAGTTTTTTATTTTATTTAGGAAGTTAATAATTGTTTTTTCTACATTATAATTCAAAATTGTTTTTCTATTTAAAGATGATTTAAAATTTAATTTCATTGCTTAATTTATTAGTCTTAATATTTAATTAATGTGAATATATTTAATTTTTATTATCATATGTACATGTTAAAATGGGTTTTTGCCATAAATTTGTGTGTTTTTGTACTATTTTTTATTTTACTCATTAAACTTTTATCTACTAAAGTTCTTTTATGATATTTATTCAATATTATTATTATTTATTATTTATGATAATTATTTAATACGATTATTAGTTACTATTACTTATTAGTAATCACTTTGCGAATAACTTATGTATTTATTATTTATATTATTTTTTCATATATATTATTATATTATACTTTAATACACAGTATGTACATAATAGATATTAACTACTTTATGTTATTTATTTTTTTACACTGTAATTATAAATATTTTTCTAATTAAAAAAATCTAATATTTTAAATATTTATTCTTATATTATTATTCAGTATTTGTTATTTTGATATACTTCAATCATGATATTTTATTTATAATGAATTTAATAACTAACAATATTAAATTTAAGTTTTTAACGCTATTAATTTTTTATTTTATTTAGGGAAGTTAATAATTGTTTTTTCTACATTATAATTCAAAATAGTTTTTCTATTTAAAGATGATTTAAAATTTAATTTGATTGCTTAATTTATTAGTCTTAATATTTAATTAATGTGAATATTTAATTTTTATATCATATGTACATGTTAAAATGGGTTTTTGCCATAATTTGTGTGTTTTTGTTTTTTTTTTTTTTTTTTTTTTACTCATTAAACTTTTATCTACTAAAGTTCTTTTATGATATTTATTCAATATTATTATTATTTATTATTTATGATAATTATTTAATACGATTATTAGTTACTATTACTTATTAGTAATCACTTTGCGAATAACTTATGTATTTATTATTTATATTTTTTTCGTATATATTATTATATTATACTTTAATACACCAGTATGTACATAATAGATATTAACTACTTTATGTTATTTATTTTTTTACACAATAATTATAAATATTTTTCTAATTAAAAAAATCTAATATTTTAAATATTTATTCCTTGTATTATTATTCAGTATTTGTTATTTTGATATAGTTCAATCATGATATTTTATTTATAATGAATTTAATAACTAACAATATTAAATTTAAGTTTTTAACGCTATTAAGTTTTTTTATTTTATTTAGGGAAGTTAATAATTGTTTTTTCTACATTATAATTCAAAATAGTTTTCCTATTTAAAGATGATTTAAAATTTAATTTTATTGCTTAATTTATTAGTCATAATATTTAATTAATGTGAATATATTTAATTTTTATTATCATATGTACATGTTAAAATGGTTTTTGCCATAAAGTTGTGTGTTTTTGTACTATTTTTTATTTTACTCATTAAACTTTTATCTACTAAAGTTCTTTTATTATATTTATTCAATATTATTATTATTTATTATTTATGATAATTATTTAATACGATTATTTGTTACTATTACTTATTAGTATTCACTTTGCGAATAACTTATGTATTTATTATTTATATTATTTCTTCCATATATATTATTATATTATACTTTAATACACAGTATGTACTAATAGATATTAACTACTTTATGTTATTTATTTTTTACACTGTAATTATAAATATTTTTCCAATTAAAAAAATCTAATACTTTAAATATTTATTCCTTATATTATTATTCAGTATTTGTTATTTTGATATACTTCAATCATGATATTTTATTTATAATGAATTTAATAACTAACAATATTAAATTTAAGTTTTTAACGCTATTAAGTTTTTTATTTTATTTAGGGAAGTTAATAATTGTTTTTTCTACACATTATAATTCAAAATTGTTTTTCTATTTAAAGATGATTTAAAATTTAATTTTATTGCTTAATTTATTAGTCTTAATATTTAATTAATGTGAATATATTTAATTTTTATTATCATATGTACATGTTAAAATGTGTTTTTTGCCATAAATTTGTGTGTTTTTGTACTATTTTTTTATTTACTCATTAAACTTTTATCTACTAAAGTTCTTTTATGATATTTATTCAATATTATTATTATTTATTATTTATGATAATTATTTAATACGATTATTAGTTACTATTACTTATTAGTAATCACTTTGCGAATAACTTATGTATTTATTATTTATATTATTTCTTCCATATATATTATTATATTATACTTTAATACACAGTATGTACATAATAGAGTTAAAATATTAATTACTTTATGTTATTTTTTTTTTACACAATAATATAAATATTTTTCAAATTAAAAAATCTAATATTTTAAATATTTATTCTTTGTATTATTATTCAGTATTTGTTATTTTGATATACTTCAATCATGATATTTTATTTATAATGAATTTAATAACTAACAATATTAAATTTAAGTTTTTAATGCTATTAAGTTTTTTATTTTATTTAGGGAAGTTAATAATTGTTTTTTCTACATTATAATCAAAATAGTTTTCTTATTTAAAGATGATTTAAAATTTAATTTCATTGCTTAATTTATTAGTCATAATATTTAATTAATGTGAATATATTTAATTTTTATTATCATATGTACATGTTAAAATGTGTTTTTGCCATAAATTTGTGTGTTTTTGTACTATTTTTTTATTTTACTCATTAAACTTTTATCTACTAAAGTTCTTTTATGATATTTATTCAATATTATTATTATTTATTATTTATGATAATTATTTAATACGATTATTGTTACTATTACTTATTAGTAATCACTTTGCGAATAACTTATGTATTTATTATTTATATTATTTCTTCCATATATATTATTATATTATACTTTAATACACAGTATGTACATAATAGTTATTAACTACTTTATGTTATTATTTTTTACACTGTAATTATAAATATTTTTCTAATTAAAAAAATCTAATATTTTAAATATTTATTCTTTGTATTATTATTCAGTATTTGTTATTTTGATATACTTCAATCATGATATTTTATTTATAATGAATTTAATAACTAACAATATTAAATTTAAGTTTTTAATGCTATTAAGTTTTTTATTTTATTTAGGGAAGTTAATAATTGTTTTTTCTACATTATAATTCAAAATTGTTTTTCTATTTAAAGATGATTTAAAATTTAATTTTATTGCTTAATTTATTAGTCATAATATTTAATTAAAGTGAATATATTTAATTTTTATTATCATATGTACATGTTAAAATGGTTTTTGCCATAAATTTGTGTGTTTTTGTACTATTTTTAATTTACTCATTAAACTTTTATTACTAAAGTTCTTTTATGATATTTATTTAATATTATCATTATTTATTATTATGATAATTATTTAATACGATTATTAGTTACTATTACTTATTAGTAATCACTTTACGAATAACTTATGTATTTATTATTTATATTATTCTTTCATATATATTATTATATTATACTTTAATACATAGTAATGTACATAATAGATATAACTACTTATGTTATTTTTTTTTTACACTGTAATTATAAATATTTTTTCTAATTAAAAAATCTAATATTTTAAATATTTATTCTTTGTTTATTACTCAGTATTTGTTATTTTGATATTATTAATACGATTATTATTACTACTACTTATTATAATCATTTTGCGAATAACTTATGTATTTATATTTAATTATTTCTTTCATATATATAATTATATTATACTTTAATACACAGTATGTCATAATAAAGTGAAAATATTAATTACTTTACGCTATTTATTTTTTACACAATAACTAAATATTTTTCCATTTAAAAAATCTAATATTTAAATATTTATTTTTTGTATTATTATTCAGTATTTGTTATTTTGATAAGTTCAATCATGATATTTTATTTATAATGAATTTAATAACTAACATATTAAATTAATTTTTAATGCTATTAAGTTTTTTATTTTATTTAGGGAAGTTAATAATTGTTTTTTCTCCATTATAATTCAAATAGTTTTCCTATTTAAAGATGATTTAAAATTTTAATTTCATTGCTTAATTTATTAGTCATAATATTTAATTAAT
The DNA here is from genome assembly GCA_019321725.1 of Paulownia fortunei. Taxonomy (NCBI): domain Eukaryota; kingdom Viridiplantae; phylum Streptophyta; class Magnoliopsida; order Lamiales; family Paulowniaceae; genus Paulownia; species Paulownia fortunei. The sequence continues at coordinate 5,014 of JAGSPU010000723.1, forward strand.
GTGAATATATTTAATTTTTATTATCATATGTACATGTTAAAATGGGTTTTGCCATAAATTTGTGTGTTTTGTACTATTTTTTATTTTTACTCATTAAACTTTTATCTACTAAAGTTCTTTTATGATATTTATTCAATATTATTATTATTTATTATTTATGATAATTATTTAATACGATTATTAGTTACTATTACTTATTAGTCAATCACTTTGCGAATAACTTATGTATTTATATTTATATTATTTTTTTCATATATATTATTATATTATACTTTAATACACAGTATGTACATAATAGATATTAACTACTTTATGTTATTTATTTTTTACACTGTAATTATAAATATTTTTCCAATTAAAAAAATCTAATATTTTAAATATTTATTCTTTGTATTATTATTCAGTATTTGTTATTTTGATATACTTCAATCATGATATTTTATTTATAATGAATTTAATAACTAAACAATATTAAATTTAAGTTTTTAATGCTATTAAGTTTTTTATTTTATTTAGGGAAGTTAATAATTGTTTTTTCTACATTATAATTCAAAATAGTTTTCCTATTTAAAGATGATTTAAAATTTAATTTCATTGCTTAATTTATTAGTCATAATATTTAATTAATGTGAATATATTTAATTTTTATTATCATATGTACATGTTAAAATGTGTTTTTGCCATAATTTGTGTGTTTTTGTACTATTTTTAATTTTACTCATTAAACTTTTATCTACTAAAGTTCTTTTATGATATTTTATTCAATATTATTATTATTTATTATTTATGATAATTATTTAATACGATTATTAGTTACTATTACTTATTAGTAATCACTTTGCGAATAACTTATGTATTTATTATTTATATTATTTCTTCCATATATATTATTATATTATACTTTAATACAAGTATGTACATAATAGATATTAATTACTTTATGTTATTTATTTTTTTTACACTGTAATTATAATATTTTTCCAATTAAAAAAATCTAATATTTTAAATATTTATTCCTTATATTATTATTCAGTATTTGTTATTTTGATATACTTCAATCATGATATTTTATTTATAATGAATTTAATAACTAACAATATTAAATTTAAGTTTTTAACGCTATTAAGTTTTTTATTTTATTTAGGGAAGTTAATAATTGTTTTTTCTACATTATAATTCAAAATTGTTTTTCTATTTAAAGATGATTTAAAATTTAATTTTATTGCTTAATTTATTAGTCTTAATATTTAATTAATGTGAATATATTTAATTTTTATTATCATATGTACATGTTAAAATGTGTTTTTGCCATAAATTTGTGTGTTTTTGTACTATTTTTTTATTTACTCATTAAACTTTTATCTACTAAAGTTCTTTTATGATATTTATTCAATATTTCATTATTTATTATTTATGATAATTATTAATACGATTATTAGTTACTATTACTTATTAGTAATCACTTTGCGAATAACTTATGTATTTATTATTTATATTATTTCTTCCATATATTTATTATATTATACTTTAATACACAGTATGTACATAATAGATATTCTACTTTTATTTATTTATTTTTTACACTGTAATTATAAATATTTTTTCTAATTAAAAAAATCTAATATTTATATTTATTCCTTATATTATTATTCAGTATTTGTTATTTTGATATACTTCAATCATGATATTTTATTTATAATGAATTTAATAACTAACAATATTAAATTTAAGTTTTTAACGCTATTAAGTTTTTTATTTTATTTAGGGAAGTTAATAATTGTTTTTTCTACATTATAATTCAAAATTTGTTTTTCTATTTAAAGATGATTTTTAAAATTTAATTTTATTGCTTAATTTATTAGTCTTAATATTTAATTAATGTGAATATATTTAATTTTTATTATCATATGTACATGTTAAAATGTGTTTTTGCCATAAATTTGTGTGTTTTTGTACTATTTTTTATTTTACTCATTAAACTTTTATCTACTAAAGTTCTTTTTATGATATTTATTCAATATTATCATTATTTATATTTATGATAATTATTTATACGATTATTAGTTACTATTACTTATTAGTAATCACTTTGCGAATAACTTATGTATTTATTATTTATATTATTTCTTCCATATATATTATTATATTATACTTTAATACACAGTATGTACATAATAGATATTAACTACTTTATGTTATTTTTTTTTTACACTGTAATTATAAATATTTTTCTAATTAAAAAAATCTAATACTTTAAATATTTATTCCTTATATTATTATTCAGTATTGTTATTTTGATATACTTCAATCATGATATTTTATTTATAATGAATTTAATAACTAACAATATTAAATTTAAGTTTTTAACGCTATTAAGTTTTTTATTTTATTTAGGGAAGTTAATAATTGTTTTTTCTACATTATAATTCAAAATTGTTTTTCTATTTAAAGATGATTTAAAATTTAATTTTATTGCTTAATTTATTAGTCTTAATATTTAATTAATGTGAATATATTTAATTTTTATTATCATATGTACATGTTAAAATGTGTTTTTGCCATAAATTTGTGTGTTTTTGTACTATTTTTTATTTTACTCATTAAACTTTTATCTACTAAAGTTCTTTTATGATATTTATTCAATATTATTATTATTTATTATTTATGATAATTATTTAATACGATTATTAGTTACTATTACTTATTAGTAATCACTTTGCGAATAACTTATGTATTTATTATTTATATTATTTCTTCCATATATATTATTATATTATACTTTAATACACAGTATGTACATAATAGATATTAACTACTTTATGTTATTTATTTTTTTACACTGTAATTATAAATATTTTTCTAATTAAAAAAATCTAATATTTTAAATATTTATTCTTTGTATTATTATTCAGTATTTGTTATTTTGATATACTTCAATCATGATATTTTATTTATAATGAATTTAATAACTAACAATATTAAATTTAAGTTTTTAATGCTATTAAGTTTTTTATTTTATTTAGGGAAGTTAATAATTGTTTTTTCTACATTATAATTCAAAATAGTTTTCTATTTAAAGATGATTTAAAATTTAATTTCATTGCTTAATTTATTAGTCATAATATTTAATTAATGTGAATATATTTAATTTTTATTATCATATGTACATGTTAAAATGTGTTTTTGCCATAAATTTGTGTGTTTTTGTACTATTTTTTATTTTACTCATTAAACTTTTATCTACTAAAGTTCTTTTATGATATTTATTCAATTTATTATTATTTATTATTTATGATAATTATTTAATACGATTATTAGTTACTATTACTTATTAGTAATCACTTTGCGAATAACTTATGTATTTATTATTTATATTATTTCTTCCATATATATTATTATATTATACTTTAATACACAGTATGTACATAATAGATATTAACTACTTTATGTTATTTATTTTTTTAACACTGTAATTATAAATATTTTTCTAATTAAAAAATCTAATATTTTAAATATTTATTCTTTGTATTATTATTCAGTATTTGTTATTTTGATATACTTCAATCATGATATTTTATTTATAATGAATTTAATAACTAACAATATTAAATTTAAGTTTTTAATGCTATTAAGTTTTTTATTTTATTTAGGGAAGTTAATAATTGTTTTTTCTACATTATAATTCAAAATAGTTTTCCTATTTAAAGATGATTTAAAATTTAATTTCATTGCTTAATTTATTAGTCATAATATTTAATTAATGTGAATATATTTAATTTTTATTATCATATGTACATGTTAAAATGGGTTTTTGCCATAAATTTGTGTGTTTTTGTACTATTTTTTATTTTACTCATTAAACTTTTATCTACTAAAGTTCTTTTGATATTTATTCAATATTATTATTATTTATTATTTATGATAATTATTTAATACGATTATTTGTTACTATTACTTATTAGTAATTCACTTTGCGAATAACTTATGTATTTATTATTTATATTATTTCTTCCATATATATTATTATATTATACTTTAATACACAGTATGTACATAATAGATATTAACTACTTTATGTTATTTATTTTTTTACACTGTAATTATAAATATTTTTCCAATTAAAAAAATCTAATACTTTAAATATTTATTCCTTATATTATTATTCAGTATTTGTTATTTTGATATACTTCAATCATGATATTTTATTTATAATGAATTTAATAACTAACAATATTAAATTTAAGTTTTTAACGCTATTAAGTTTTTTATTTTATTTAGGGAAGTTAATAATTGTTTTTCTACATTATAATTCAAAATTGTTTTCCTATTTAAAGATGATTTAAAATTTAATTTCATTGCTTAATTTATTAGTCATAATATTTAATTAATGTGAATATATTTAATTTTTATTATCATATGTACATGTTAAAATGGGTTTTTGCCATAAATTTGTGTGTTTTTGTACTATTTTTTATTTTACTCATTAAACTTTTATCTACTAAAGTTCTTTTATGATATTTATTCAATATTATTATTTTTTTATTATTTATGATAATTATTTAATACGATTATTTGTTACTATTACTTATTAGTATTCACTTTGCGAATAACTTATGTATTTATTATTTATATTATTTCTTCCATATATATTATTATATTATACTTTAATACACAGTATGTACTTAATAGATATTAACTACTTTATGTTATTTATTTTTTTACACTGTAATTATAAATATTTTTCCAATTAAAAAAATCTAATACTTTAAATATTTATTCCTTATATTATTATTCAGTATTTGTTATTTTGATATACTTCAATCATGATATTTTATTTATAATGAATTTAATAACTAACAATATTAAATTTAAGTTTTTAACGCTATTAAGTTTTTTATTTTATTTAGGGAAGTTAATAATTGTTTTTTCTACATTATAATTCAAAATTGTTTTTCTATTTAAAGATGATTTAAAATTTAATTTTATTGCTTAATTTATTAGTCTTAATATTTAATTAATGTGAATATATTTAATTTTTATTATCATATGTACATGTTAAAATGTGTTTTTGCCATAAATTTGTGTGTTTTTGTACTATTTTTTATTTTACTCATTAAACTTTTATCTACTAAAGTTCTTTTATGATATTTATTCAATATTATTATTATTTATTATTTATGATAATTATTTAATACGATTATTTGTTACTATTACTTATTAGTAATCACTTTGCGAATAACTTATGTATTTATTATTTATTCTTAATATATTATTATATTATACTTTAATACACAGTATGTACATAATAGATATTAACTACTTTATGTTATTTATTTTTTTACACTGTAATTATAAATATTTTTCTAATTAAAAAAATCTAATATTTTAAATATTTATTCTTTGTATTATTATTCAGTATTTGTTATTTTGATATACTTCAATCATGATATTTTATTTATAATGAATTTAATAACTAACAATATTAAATTTAAGTTTTTAATGCTATTAAGTTTTTTATTTTATTTAGGGAAGTTAATAATTGTTTTTTCTACATTATAATTCAAAATAGTTTTCCTATTTAAAGATGATTTAAAATTTAATTTCATTGCTTAATTTATTAGTCATAATATTTAATTAATGTGAATATATTTAATTTTTATTATCATATGTACATGTTAAAATGGGTTTTTGCCATAAATTTGTGTGTTTTTGTACTATTTTTTATTTTACTCATTAAACTTTTATCTACTAAAGTTCTTTATGATATTTATTCAATATTATTATTATTTATTATTTATGATAATTATTTAATACGATTATTAGTTACTATTACTTATTAGTAATCACTTTGCGAATAACTTATGTATTTATTATTTATATTATTTCTTCCATATATATTATTATATTATACTTTAATACACAGTATGTACATAATAGAGTTAAAATATTAATTACTTTATGTTATTTATTTTTTTACACTGTAATTATAAATATTTTTTTAATTAAAAAAATCTAATATTTTAAATATTTATTCTTTATATTATTATTCAGTATTTGTTATTTTGATATACTTCAATCATGATATTTTATTTATAATGAATTTAATAACTAACAATATTAAATTTAAGTTTTTAATGCTATTAAGTTTTTTATTTTATTTAGGGAAGTTAATAATTGTTTTTTCTACATTATAATTCAAAATAGTTTTCCTATTTAAAGATGATTTAAAATTTAATTTCATTGCTTAATTTATTAGTCATAATATTTAATTAAAGTGAATATATTTAATTTTTATTATCATATGTACATGTTAAAATGGGTTTTTGCCATAAATTTGTGTGTTTTTTACTATTTTTTATTTTACTCATTAAACTTTTATCTACTAAAGTTCTTTTATGACATTTATTCAATATTATTATTATTTATTATTATGATAATTATTTAATACGATTATTAGTTACTATTACTTATTAGTAATCATTTTGCGAATAACTTATGTATTTATTATTTATATTATATCTTTCATATATATTATTATATTATACTTTAATACACAGTATGTACATAATAGAGTTAAAATATTAATTACTTTATGTTATTTATTTTTTACACATAATTATAAATATTTTTCCAATTAAAAAATCTAATATTTTAAATATTTATTTTTTGTATTATTATTCAGTATTTGTTATTTTGATATAGTTCAATCATGATATTTTATTTATAATGAATTTAATAACTAACAATATTAAATTTAAGTTTTTAATGCTATTAAGTTTTTTATTTTATTTAGGGAAGTTAATAATTGTTTTTTCTCCATTATAATTCAAAATAGTTTTCCTATTTAAAGATGATTTAAAATTTAATTTCATTGCTTAATTTATTAGTCATAATATTTAATTAATGTGAATATATTTAATTTTTATTATCATATGTACATGTTAAAATGGGTTTTTGCCATAAATTTGTGTGTTTTTGTACTATTTTTTATTTTACTCATTAAACTTTTATCTACTAAAGTTCTTTTATGATATTTATTCAATATTATTATTATTATTTATTATTTATGATAATTATTTAATACGATTATTAGTTACTATTACTTATTAGTAATCATTTGCGAATAACTTATGTATTTATTATTTATATTATTTCTTCCATATATATTATTATATTATACTTTAATACACAGTATGTACATAATAGATATTAACTACTTTATGTTATTTTTTTTTTTACACTGTAATTATAAATATTTTCAATTAAAAAAATCTAATACTTTAAATATTTATTCTTATATTATTATTCAGTATTTGTTATTTTGATATACTTCAATCATGATATTTTATTTATAATGAATTTAATAACTAACAATATTAAATTTAAGTTTTTACGCTATTAAGTTTTTTATTTTATTTAGGGAAGTTAATAATTGTTTTTTCTACATTATAATTCAAAATTGTTTTTCTATTTAAAGATGATTTAAAATTTAATTTTATTGCTTAATTTATTAGTCTTAATATTTAATTAATGTGAATATATTTAATTTTTATTATCATATGTACATGTTAAAATGTGTTTTTGCCATAAATTTGTGT
>JAGSPU010001198.1:0-15548 GCA_019321725.1 Paulownia fortunei
ATTTTCTTTTCTTAGATTGTATTTGGTTGAAATATATAATTAAATTAATTTTAAAATATTGATCTATAATAATTAAAGTTTTAAAATATTTTAAATGAAAAAGTATAAATAGTCAAGGTTTTTAGCGCACGAACATGACTTTTCAATATAAAACAAAGTCAAAACAAAGCTTATAAATTGAGAGCAAGACTAACAGCAGTACTTTGTCTTCCTTTTGTCTTTATTTTTATTATTATTGTTTGAGGTAAATAAATTGATTTAAATAATTTTTATGTCTGTTTATTTATTCTCATTGTTAGAGACAATATAGTAGAATTAGAAGATTTAATTATTGAAATAGTTTTCCATATTTTATGAAATATAATTTAAAAATATATACTAAATTGTACTAGCACATTAACTCAAAACTAGATAATATTTTAAAATTTTAAAATCCAAGAAAAAACAAGAAAGTGAAAAAATAAAAAATATGTATTCAATATTTTAAATGTAAATAAATTTTAATTTCTTAAATAGTATTCAACGTTATTATTTACAACAACTAAAGTGAATAATTCAATTTTGAAAGTGGAATTAAAGGTTTTTCTTTATTTATGGCATTTAATTTAAAAGTATATACAAAATGTTACACTTATAATAACTCAAAAATATTAAATATTAAAAAGTCACAGATCTGAAAAAATATTATAAACTTAATACGAAAATCAATAACGTTTATTGAATATTTTAAAATTAAATATATTTTAATTCCATAATATGTATTGAATATTTTAAAAATATATATTTTCTTTTCTTAGATTGTATTTGGTTGAAATATATAATTAAATTAACTTTAAAATATTGATCTATAATAATTAAAGTTTTAAAATATTTTAAATGTAAAAGTATAAATAGTCAACGCTTTTAGCGCACGAACATGACTTTTCAATATAAATACAAAGTCAAAACAAAGCTTATAAATTGAGATCAAGACTAACAACAGTACTTTGTCTTATATTTGTCTTCATTTTTATTGTTATTGTTTGAGGCAAATTAATTGATTTAAATAATTTTTATGTCTGTTTATTTATTCTCATTGTTAGAGACAATATAGTAGAATTAGAAGATTTCATTATTGAAATAGTTTTCCATATTTTATGAAATATAATTTAAAAATATATACTAAATTGTAGCACATTAACTCAAAACTAGATAATATTTTAAAATTTTAAAATCCAAGAAAAAATAATAAAATAAAAAAATAAAAAATATGTATTCAATATTTTAAATGTAAATATATTTTAATTCCTTAAATAGTATTCAACGTTATTATTTAGAACAACTAAAGTGTATAATTCAATTTTGAAAGTGGAATTAAAGATTTTTTTTTATTTTATGGCATTTAATTTAAAAGTATATACAAAACGTTACACTTATAATAACTCAAAAATATTAAATATTAAAAAGTCACAGATCTAAAAAAATATTATAAACTTAATACGAAAATCAATAACGTTTATTGAATATTTTAAAATTAAATATATTTTAATTCCATAATATGTATTGAATATTTTAAAAATATATATTTTCTTTTCTTAGATTGTATTTGGTTGAAATATATAATTAAATTAACTTTAAAATATTGATCTATAATAATTAAAGTTTTAAAATATTTTAAATGTCAAAGTATAAATAGTCAAGGCTTTTAGCGCACGAACATGACTTTTCAATATAAAACAAAGTCAAAACAAAGCTTATAAATTGAAAGCATGACTAACAGCAGTACTTTGTCTTCCTTTTATCTTTATTTTTTTTATTATTGTTTGAGGTAAATAAATTGATTTAAATAATTTTTATGTCTGTTTATTTATTCTCATTGTTAGAGGCAATATAGTAGAATTAGAAGATTTAATTATTGAAATAGTTTTCCATATTTTATGAAATATAATTTAAAAATATATACTAAATTGTACTAGCACATTAACTCAAAACTAGATAATATTTTAAAATTTTAAAATCCAAGAAAAAATAATAAAATAAAAAAAATAAAAAATAGTATTCAATATTTTAAATGTAAATATATTTTAATTCCTTAAATAGTATTCAACGTTATTATTTAGAACAACTAAAGTGTATAATTCAATTTTGAAAGTGGAATTAAAGGTTTTTTTTATTTTATGGCATTTAATTTAAAAGTATATACAAAACGTTACACTTATAATAACTCCAAAATATAAAATATTAAAAAGTCACAGATCTCAAAAAAATATTATAAACTTAATACGAAAATCAATAACGTTTATTGAATATTTTAAAATTAAATATATTTTAATTCCATAATATGTATTGAATATTTTAAAAATATATATTTTCTTTTCTTAGATTGTATTTGGTTGAAATATATAATTAAATTAACTTTAAAATATTGATCTATAATAATTAAAGTTTTAAAATATTTTAAATGTAAAAGTATAAATAGTCAACGCTTTTAGCGCACGAACATGACTTTTCAATATAAATACAAAGTCAAAACAAAGCTTATAAATTGAGATCAAGACTAACACAGTACTTTGTCTTATATTTGTCTTCATTTTTATTTTATTGTTTGAGGCAAAATTGATTTAAATAATTTTTATGTCTATTTATTTATTCTCATAGTTAGACGCAATTTAGTTGATTTAAAAGATTTAATTACTGAAATAGTTTTCCATATTTTATGATATATAATTTAAAATTATATACTAAATTGTACTAGCACATTAACTTAAAAATATATAATATTTTAAAATTTTAAAATCCAAGAAAAAATAATAAAAAAAAAAAATAAAAAATAAGGATTCAATATTTTAAATGTAAATATATTTTAATTCCTTAAATAGTATTCAACGTTATTATTTAGAACAACTAAAGTGTATAATTCAATTTTGAAAGTGGAATTAAAGGTTTTTTTTATTTTATGGCATTTATTTAAAAGTATATACAAAACGTTACACTTATAATAACTCAAAAATATTAAATATTAAAAAGTCACAGATCTGAAAAAAATATTATAAACTTAATACGAAAATAAATAACGTTTATTGAATATTTTAAAATTAAATATATTTTAATTCCATAATATGTATTGAATATTTTAAAAATATATATTTTCTTTTCTTAGATTGTATTTGGTTGAAATATATAATTAAATTAACTTTTTAGAATATATATTTCGATTCAAAGAATTTGATAATTGAAATTCTTTTCTATATTTCAAATAACTTAAAGTAAAAGTATATATTAAATTTTACTAATACAATAGTTTTAAAAAATAACATCCGCATAAAATAGAATCAAAATTTTTAGAACAAAACTTAATATTTTAAAAATAAATTTATTTTAATGATATGTAATTTAAAAATATAAATAAAATTATTACAAACACAATAAAATTGAACCAAAATAATAAAAATAAATAAATAAATTATAAACATTCAAATGTTTCAAAATATAAATTGAGAATAACTAAAGTATATATTTTATTTTCGAATGTGAAATTGAAATTTTTTCAAGATATTTATGGAGTAAAGCACAATAACTCAATAATATGAGCTAAAACTAAAACTTTAACTACAAATGCAATGTGTATTAAGTATAACAACAAAATATTATTTTTTTAAACAAACGTAATTAAAATATTTTATTTTAAATAATAATTACTAAAATATAAATACAAAATTATGAGGAAGGACAACACGAATATAAATATATTCTTCTTTTTCTTCATATTGTTAAAAGTAGATTTAAAAGGACAGTGAATTTAGAATTACTAAAGAATAAATAAAATCTAATAAAAATACAAATTAAATTAAATACAAAAATATAAAATTTGCATGGAATATTTTAATGTAAATACATTTTCATTTAACCTACAATTAATTTAACTTCACAATAATTAAAAATAAATTTAAAATAACTACTATAGGTTTTAACAGAAATACAAAAATAAATAATACATATTAAATATTACGAAAGTAATTTTTTAAAACAATATTTAACTAAATATACAACTAATTGAGAAATAAATATTTCATTTAATTTTAGGACACTGATAACTTTAAAATATAATCATAGAAATAACATGCATCGAAAATATATTTTAATTTAAACAGTAATATATTATTAATTTAATTTTGAAATGTTGATCTAAAAATAATTAAATTTTTTTAAAAATGTTTTAATTTACAAAGTAAAAGTAGTAAAAACTTTTAGCTCACTAATATAATTTTGAAATGTATATTTCGATGCAAAAGATTTTGATAATTGAAGTTTTTTAAAGTGTAAATACTTCGAAACAATTAACATCTAATAAAGCAGAATCAAAATTGAAAACAAAACAAATATTTTTTAAGATATTTAATTTAAAAATATAGATTAAATTATACAAATACAATAACTCGTCGAGTAAATATCATAAGAATCATATAAAATTGTAATTTAATGTCTCAAAAAGTAAATTTTTAATCACTTAAATAGTATTAAACAGCATAGCTAAAGTATATAATTTATTTTCGAAAGTGAGATTGAAAAGCTTTCGAGATATTTAGGGAATACAGCACAATAACTCAATAATATAATTACAAATGCAATGTGTATTAAATATACAAATAAATTAAAAAAAAAAAATCAAAAATAAATATAATTAAGATGTGTTATTTTTAAATAACAATTACTAAATAAATTTAGCAAACAATATTTAAATATAAATACAAAATTATGAGGAAGGATAACACGAATATTATATCTTCTTTTTCTTCGTATCGTCGAAGAGTAGATTTAAAAAAACATAGTGAAGTTAGAATTACTAAAGAATAAATGAAATCTAGTAAAAATACAAATTAAATTAAATACAAAAATATAACATTTACATGGATTATTTTAATGTAAATATATTTTAATTTAACATACAATTCATTTCACTTTACAATAATTAAAATTTAAAATAACTGTTATAGGTTTTAACAGAATACAGAAATAAATAATGCATATCAAATATTACAAAAGTATATTTAGAAATATATATTTCATTTAATTTCAGGACACTAATAACTTTAAAATATAATTACATAACTAAATACGCATCGAAAATATATTTTAATTTAGGGAGTAATTAATTAAAAATATTATTAATTTAATTTTAAAATATTGATCTAAAAATAATTATTTTTTTTAAAAAACTGTTAATTTATAAAGTAAGAGTAGTAAACACATTTATCTCACTAATACAACTTTTTAAATATATTTCGATTCAAGAGATTTGATAATTGAAATTCTTTTCTATATTTCAAATAACTTAAAGTAAAAGTATATATTAAATTTTACTAATACAATAGTTTTAAAAATAACATCCGCATAAAATAGAATCAAAATTTTTAGAACAAAACTTAATATTTTAAAAATAAATTTATTTTAATGATATGTAATTTAAAAATATAAATAAAATTATACAAACACAATAAAATTGGCCAAAATAATAAAAATAAATAAATAAATTATAAACATTCAAATGTTTCAAAAATATAAATTGAGAATAACTAAAGTATATATTTATTTTCGAATGTGAAAATGAAATTTTTTCAAGATATTTATGGAGTAAAGCACAATAACTCAATAATATGAGCTAAAACTAAAACTTTAACTACAAATGCAATGTGTATTAAGTATAACAACAAAAATATTATTTTTTAAACAAACGTAATTAAAATATTTTATTTTTAAATAATAATTACTAAAATATAAATACAAAATTATGAGGAAGGACAACACGAATATAAATATATTCTTCTTTTTCTTCATATTGTTAAAAGTAGATTTAAAAGGACAGTGAATTTAGAATTACTAAAGAATAAATAAAATCTAATAAAAATACAAATTAAATTAAATACAAAAATATAAAATTTGCATGGAATATTTTAATGTAAATACATTTTCATTTAACCTACAATTAATTTAACTTCACAATAATTAAAAATAAATTTAAAATAACTACTATAGGTTTTAACAGAAATACAAAAATAAATAATACATATTAAATATTACGAAAGTAATTTTTTAAAACAATATTTAACTAAATATACAACTAATTGAGAAATAAATATTTCATTTAATTTTAGGACACTGATAACTTTAAAATATAATCATAGAAATAACATGCATCGAAAATATATTTTAATTTAAACAGTAATATATTATTAATTTAATTTTGAAATGTTGATCTAAAAATAATTAAATTTTTTTAAAAATGTTTTAATTTACAAAGTAAAAGTAGTAAAAACTTTTAGCTCACTAATATAATTTTGAAATGTATATTTCGATGCAAAAGATTTTGATAATTGAAGTTTTCTAAAGTGTAAATACTTCGAAACAATTAACATCTAATAAAGCAGAATCAAAATTGAAAACAAAACTAAATATATTTTTAAGATATTTAATTTAAAAATATAGATTAAATTATACAAATACAATAACTCGTCGAGTAAATATCATAAGAATCATATAAAATTGTAATTTAATGTCTCAAAAAGTAAATTTTTAATCACTTAAATAGTATTAAACAGCATAGCTAAAGTATATAATTTATTTTCGAAAGTGAGATTGAAAAGCTTTCGAGATATTTAGGAATACAACACAATAACTCAATAATATAATTACAAATGCAATGTGTATTAAATATACAAATAAATTAAAAAAAAAAAATCAAATAAATATAATTAAGATGTGTTATTTTTAAATAACAATTACTAAATAAATTTAGCAAACAATATTTAAATATAAATACAAAAATTATGAGGAAGGATAACACGAATATTATATCTTCTTTTTCTTCGTATCGTCGAAGAGTAGATTTAAAAAAAACATAGTGAAGTTAGAATTACTAAAGAATAAATGAAATCTAGTAAAAATACAAATTAAATTTAAATACAAAAATATAACATTTACATGGATTATTTTAATGTAAATATATTTTAAATTAACATACAATTCATTTCACTTTACAATAATTAAAATTTAAAATAACTGTTATAGGTTTTAACAGAAATACAGAAATAAATAATGCATATCAAATATTACAAAAGTATAATTTAAAAATATAAATTTCATTTAATTTCAGGACACTAATTTATTCACATTCATATAGACTTAAATCACTAAACTACATAGGTGGTATCATATAACTATCATTTGTTATAGTGCCTTCGTTCAAGATTTAATATTAAATGAATATTGTTCATCAGTTATTATTGTTATCTTTCTGAATAAACATTGAGTAACTTTGTTAATATGAAAAGTTACAATAAAATCAAACAAAGTAAAGAAACCAATCAGGTGGTCAATAAAAATTCACTATTTAGTTAATCAATGTGTAATTTATTTCAAATGGGAAAGTTTTTTATTATTGATTTTTTTTTAAACTTTTTATAGATTTTACATTTTTACTAACTGAAGGATGATTTTGGAAGAAAGTGCCTAAATTTTGACATTTCTTATTCTCTAGAAAGTGTCAAATGGGCATCCTTTAAGTGATGAAGGGAGTATAATTTAATCCTATAATGCTTAGAAGTAGAAATAAGTGGTTGATAGTTAATAGTGTCATGTTACTATTCTTAAATAAGAAGGTATTTAAAAAAAATTAACAATTGAGCCTTATAAAAAACATAAAAAAATAATAATATTAGAAACAGGAAGTTGGGACAGAGTGAGTAATACTACTATTTCTCACCACCCTAACCCTTCATCATTTTTTTCATCTTTGGTCAAATTGTATAGTACTGAATTATTAAATTTATTCAATTAATTGAAATGATTTCTTAACAACAACAACAGGAGATAGAAAAAACTAATGGAAATTAAGTGATGATATGTTACATCCTAAACCTTGAATATATGATGTCGTATAAGAATTTTATGTGTTGATCATATATAAGTCCATTTGCCACTTAATCAGCCAATTTACCAAATTCTTGTTAAATGCTAGGAAGAAAAGTAGGGACCAAAAAGATTGGACTATGATGTATGTCTAGTCTGTTTTTTGAGATAGTATAATTTATGGACAATATATTGAATATATGAATGATAAACAAATATCTTATTTTATAAAAAATAAAATACTTATCGGCCTAACCGATCTTTGACATGATCCGAAATTTTGGTACAAATCTATTAGAATCGAACCTAATCAATCATATATCCGGGTTTACAAATAATTATTGTACACTATTTAGTATCATAGCCTAAAACAATAAAAAAAAATAATTTTATTTACTAAATTATAAAAAATCTCATGGATACCGTTGAAATATAGGCATTTAAAGATTTATTTGCCATTTTTTTTTAAAATTTTGAGACCACAAAATTTCATTGATGTACTTAAAATACCAATAAAGTTAGGCTGAATATGGAAAATTGATGAGGTTCGCTTGGATTTCTGTCTCTTTAGCCCATGAAAGAGTTGTCATATTAAAGCATAAAAATCCAAATTATTAGGTTCATTTCTTCTTATGGTGGGGGATTTTGGTGTGTGATGTGCTTATTCCATCGGCTTCGTTTGGCCCAAAAAGGACACAAAAGCCCACTCATACCAAAAGGATTTTGTCTAACTCTACTGTTACTCTCATAGTAAGAAGGTTGTGAAAGTTGAAACAATTAATTGGAAAATGACATAATTTTTTAATGTATAAACTCAACATGACATATAAGAATTGAGACCTAAAATTCGATTAGATCAGAAATGACATGGTTTTTGAATATATATAGGCTCAGCATAAATATGGAAAAATACATATCTAAAATCGATTTGATCGAATTGAGTAACTCACAAATATAACTATATATTGTAAAATCGATCAAATAATTTCTCCATATATATATATATTATTTGTCTAATAATTTCTCGCAAACTTTTGAGAGTTATTTGAAGCAAGAACCTTTTGCCAAGGTTTGAAATTTCTTTTTTGTTTTCTCCTTTCCAATATAAAAGAATGCGTTTAGCAATAATTATAATGAAATCGTTATAGAATGAGACATATATCCACACTGCATATTCACTATTCATTAAAAATTGAATTCAATACATTAAATTTGTAAAGTTTGAAGTTTCATCATTTACTATTTAAATATGACATCATCGACTATATATACAAAAATTATGTCAATAATGCGTCTAGTTCCAGTATTCAAGTGTGGAATAAAAATTGAGTTCTCGAATATATAGTACAAATGTAGTGAAAAAATAAATCAAATAATTTGAATTGTGATCTTATATCATGTACCCGGATGAGATGGAGCATCTTGGAAAACATGGGACAAATCAAAATTAATGCCCTTAATTGATGGATGTTGGATACTTGTATATGATCATATTGACAGGAATTGTATACGTCGAGAACCTTCTTCATGAGAGTAGATTGTTGAAACATAGCTTGGTTAAAAACCATGTCAAGGCTTGGATTTGTTGGAGTGTAATAAAATGCACTCATTCTCCATGGGCTCTGTTGAATGGGATTCCTTCTCCTATTGTTTTTAAGAGGATAACTAGGCTACTTAATTTGTATATGAATGAAAATTTGAGATTAATTATGTTGGATCAAATCAAAATGGAAATTAAGAAGAAGATTGATAAGAGATTAATTAATTAACATTAGCGAAAAATAGACGCCTAATTCCAATAAAGAAAGGGTCTGTGCAAGTCAATTTAACTCTTGGATTGATGAGTATACGGGTGCAAGATGAGTCGAGCCTACTTGAGTGAAGCTCGACTCGACCCTACTTGACTTTGACATTTTTGAGCTTGAGCTTCAGCTACTTCGCGAGTCCAACTCGAGCTAAAATATAAGTATTTGAACTTGTGAGTATTTTTTATATTTTTAAATGAATTATATATTTTTAATTACACTATAAGTTTAATAACAATAGTACTGGTAATAGTAATAATATTATTATTATTCTTAGTAACGATAATAAATTTATATTACTACATCATCCTATAATTCAATAAACACAATAATAACTTAAACCATATTTTAATTCAATAAATCTATAATATAATAAGCAAGAATATAGTTTTATTTCATATGATAACATTATAACAAGAAAAATATTAATGATAATCAATAATACAATTATTATATTTAACTATTTAGAACATTACAATTCGATTCAAGTTGCATAAATACATTATATGTCTGTTCATGTATAACATAATAATGAGAAGATGTTGTGATCATGCCAAAATTGGTACAAATAATATATGTATTAAGCGTTATTTATTTTAATAATAATTTTTACAAATTTAATTAGTCTCAATCCGTGTCTGCGTTTTTTATCTCTTAAAAAAGCTGTAAGATCAGCAGGAGTTACATAATTTTTCATTATATATTGTGTTGGAATAAATAGAGTGAATTGAAAAAATCTTCAATTTAATAAAAAATTTCTAAACTTGAAAGGGTATCTTCAATTTAATGAAAAATTTTAAGTTTTAAAATATGTCTAATGAATATAACCCGTTATGTATATGAAAAATTATGATTATTCACTAATATTAAAAAAGTTTTGATTGTTTATTAATATTGAAGGGACACGATAAATAAACATATTTGTTCATATATAAGAGATGCGTAGTAAAAGTTATAAATATTTATAAAAGAATACAGTGTAAATCATTAGATCACATCATATCTTAATAGATGCGATCCAACAATCCAAATTGATTCTAATCAATCTTTTGATTCACTCGACAAGATCTTGCAATGAGTGTTGTATCATGGGAGTACGACGCATAAATATAATATTGTATTAATTTTGTAATAAATGTTGTATATTTGGAGTGAGACGCATTAGTATAATGTTGTATTAATATTATAATAAGTGTTGTATCTTGATAGACAGACGTCCTAACTCTTATTGTGTAAGGGACAAAATTTGTATTAATAAAATTAAATTTGTATTTATCTCACTTTAGTTTTGAACATATTTAAATCTCCTTACCACACCAATATATTGAATCTAAATCATGTTTATGTGGTTGATTAAAATATTTAAATCTTCTTACCGTACCAACAAATTGAATCTAGATCATGTGTACATGGTTGATTAAAACTTCTGAGTTAAAGTTCATTAGAGAAATAATAATTAAGTGAAAAATGTGGAAAAAATAGAAAATGTAGGAAATGTTATTAATAGAATGACAAATTGCTAATTTTGTTTTTACTAAATTAAGTATTGGAACCCGACCTACGTAACAATAAAATTGTGTGACCACAAAACTAATGCATACTGTGTGTGTTATTTGATTAGTAAAAGTAAAGGCAAGAAAGAAAGAATTCGAGTTCAAATCAAGTCCAAAAAAAAAATGGAAATCAACAACATTAACATCCGGACCAACAATCATCAGTATTCAGGTTTAATTTATCCCACACAATAACGAAAAATCCCGAAAAATAAAATGTCCCTGGAAATCAGAAAATCAGCAGAATTACATGAAGATCACTCCAAGAAATGACGAGACAAGCACAAAAACAAGCATGGGAATGAATTCAGGAGCAGCAAACACAAGGGCGGCGGCGCCACCGGTGGGAGAGGAATGATCAGCCGCAGCTTGCGGCGGTGATTCAGGCTCCAAAACTTTGACGATCATCTTGAGGCCCCTCTGGCAGTGGCCCGCGACGCCGCTGATGAAGTAGAACAACCCGGGGTGATCCAGCGTGAAAAGGGTGTTGCCGTTGTTGGAGAAGAACATGGGGTGGGACGACCGGCATTTTTCGTATTCCTCTTGTGTTACCACCAGCACTGAATCCTTCTTGTACTCGAACCCTACATTTGCAAAATGTTGTTAGATGATGAAAATAATGTTCTCAGATATTATTGATATTAATTAATGGTTAAAGAAAGGTGTTTGTGTTGTAATTGTGGTGTTTTGGTCATTAGAAAAGGATCGAAAATTTTAGTTTTTTTTTTCAAATAATAATTTCTGTTTCTAAACCTTAAAATGTCAAAATATTTTTGATTTACTTGTTTTCTTAGTTATGGTTATAAAATATGTTTAAAATTAGATAATTATTGTTCGGGGATGTCGTGGTGTGTTTCAAATATTTTGGAAAATACTTTTGGAAATATTTTCATATATTGTTAGATAATTAGGAAATACTTTTGGAAAAAGTAGTTTCAAATAAATAAGAAAAATAAATACATTTTGATATTTTTAAAAGTTCAAAAAATATAATTATTTTTTTTAAAAAAATAAAACAGAAAAAATCCTTATTTCAACCATGTTTGCTATTCTTAAATGACATATGCTTCATCGAATTCGTGAGAGATTATTTGAATAGGCTACAATTTATCACAATCTTTTTGTGGCAAGGAAGCATCATAACACGTTTAAATATCAAAACTTGTTCAAATTAAGAGTGATATGTGTGTGTGTAAACTCTATATATGTTTAAATATCAAAACATATTTACCATGGTTAAATTGGATCAATTGATGAACCTGAGTGTATTTATTACATCGAATATTCTGTTTTCATTTAATATTTTATTTTATATTTATTTTTAAAAATGTCCACTAAGTATATATAATTTCATGACAAATATATACTTATAAAATATTTTATACACATAAAATATATTTGTGATGAACAATATAAACAAAATGGAGAATTCAAGCGCCAAATAACATCACACGCAATATAGAAACAATAATCATTTCACTTTCCAACATGCAAATATTCATCTTTAACTTACATGAAAATTGATATATAGTCTCTCAAATTCAATATTCTCATGTATGTATATATTCATCAAATAATTTAATTAACAGCTTATTAACTAGTGTAATGTTCATTTAACTCACTTAACAAAAAAATTATCATAAAAAGAATTCAGAAGAGTAAGTAATAATCAGCTTGAAAAAAGTTGGTACTTACTTAGGGTATCATTAACCTGGAATCTATTCTTGGAAGCCCAGTCATTGTACAGCTGATTATCCTTTGCTGAAGGAGTGGCCCAGCCATTGTCACCTCCCACATCTAACTCCACACACTCCACTGTGTGTAAACTTATCACTAAAATCAATATGATTAAAGGGACAGAACTATATTTAAGTGGGCTCACGAAACTTGAAGCCATTTTTTGGAGATTTGCTCTAGGTGGTAAGAGTTCAACTTAATTATAAGCTGTTCTGGATGCTGCTTAAAAAGAGTTTGCTTGCAGTGTGAACTCTGAACTGACTGAGGGTGTTTAAAATAAGTCAATGAGTCAAGAAGAGAGATACGAGGAGAAAGATGTGGCTGGTGTGGGATGTTTGGCGGCTGCGGTTTTGGGGTGATTGTGAATCTATCTCTGAACAAATGTAACTGTTTGAGGGAGACAACTTGAGAGGATTAACTTGAATATTGTGACCCTATCTTTGACCAAATGTAAACGTTTGAGGAAGATAACTTGAGAGATTAACTTGAATGTGGATTAGTTATCATTAATCTTGGAATACATTTATTCATATTATATGATACAGGTATATATAAATAATTGAAAAAAATATTTTTTTTTTTTCGTTCATATTCTGAACTCATCAAATAGTATTCTTACTTTTGAGACGAAACATTTTATATACATATTATATTTATTTTGAATAATATTTGATAAATAATACTCTATTTTAATAAATATTTATAATTTTTAACTAAAATATAAAATTTATATAAAAATTATTTACAAGTATTAATCGCATGTCATAGAAAAAATAAATAAAAATCATATTTATTTACATAAATACTAATTATTATGAAATAGCTTTCTCTAAATGGTGTCGTATTCTAAAATAAATAATATAGACATACATATAAAATAATTTTACATAATTTAAAAATAAGTACAAGCACAATATATATACAAATAATATCAAAATAAACCTTATTTTTTGCTCCGAATAATCCTTTTTACATTGTATTTTATCCTACATATATGAATTAATTTATTATTAGTTTCTATATTTTTGGCTTAAGTTTTTGATATACTCATATGTATCAAAAACTAAATCTTTTTCTTCTTGTATTTAACTAACTAGATATACTCTTACCAAATATTTATAAATATATAGCACATGTATTGTACGCACTCAATACTATACTTGACAAATAATCTACATTTTACCAAATATTTATAAATACTTATTTAAAACTTAAAAATTATATCAAAATTATTTATAAATATTGATGGAAAATCATTGTAAAAATATTAAAATATTTTATAATTACAAAAGTATTAGCTATCATTAAATAATTATCACAAAGTTGTTTCATAATTAAAATTAAATAATATAATGGCAGTATAAAATGAGTTTTGCATATGTTTCTACTTCTCATTTCAAATGAGAGTGCACTCCAAAAACATTTCAAATATATGTTGCTAGATATTTATAAAAGGTTAGGACATATAAAAATTACTCGTATATTTACTTTCGAATTATTTTTTTATATTTATATCTTATCTATACATTTACAAATTTGTATATTATACATTTTCATAATTTTTGGTAAATATTTTTATCGTAATTTTTAACAAAAAATTATAATGTACTCATACATATAATATACAGAATAGGTCGGTATAGTATAATCGATCGGTTTATAACCGTACCGGTGATCAACCAGCCGGTTTAACCACTGGTCCAACTGATCCAATGAAAATTTATTATATTTTTTATTATATTAGTAAAATGATGATATAATAAATTAATTGTTATGTACTAAATTTTAAAGGTAAAAATAATAACTAATTAAAAAACAAATCTAGTAAAGTCTAAAATCCAAATAGCCACATATTAACCAAATACCAAGTTTTTTTTTTGTTTAAAATAAAATAAAATAAAATCAATTTTGATCGGTTCTTTACAGTTTTTTTTTTGTCTGTTCTTAACGGATTCAACATGCTTTATGAACTTTTACAATTTCATAACCGGACTACGTCGATCATGGATTCTTGGTCAAATTGATCAAACCGCCTATTCGGTCTGGTTATGAAATTGTAAAAAAATAATAAATAATAAATAACAAAAAATAAAAAACAATTTGAACCGATCAATAACCAATCACAAAACATGTAAATAATCGGTCAAAACAAGTTTTTTTTTTGTTTCTTTTTTGCATACTTTTTTTTTTGAGAAAATTTAACCTTTGTATTTAGTTATATATATATATATATAATTATTTTGGATTTTTTACTTTGTTAGATTTGTTTTTTAAGTTGGTTATTTATATTTTTTACCTTTAAATTTTAGTACATAACAATTAATTTATTACATTACTATTTTATTTATAGTCAGTTTTCATTAGAATAGTCAAATTGGCGGTTAAATCGATTAGACTAGTTGAACCGCTGACTGGTAACAAAACCAATTTGATAATCCATTTAGTTATGAAAATATTGATTTGCATCTCATAACCTATCCCCTATATAGATTAACAACTTAAAGGGTATTCGATTAAACTCATGTAAAAGATCTTCTAAGCTCTCATATCATATAAGATATTTAAGATA
>JAGSPU010000803.1:0-11649 GCA_019321725.1 Paulownia fortunei
AAAAGAGCAAAAATGAATCCATGCTTTAACAGTTATTTTCTAGAGACTATTATATAGTTTTTATTTAGAATAATTAAAGAATAAATAAATATTTAAAAATTTAGAATCATACAAAAATACAATTTAAATTAGATACAGAAATACATATTTGTATTGAATTTCAATAAAATATATTTTTAGACTCATTAGATTGTTTTTAGTTGAAATATATAATTAATTTAACTTTAAAATATATTAAAATTTGAATAATTAAAAATATTTTAAAATATTCAAATTTTAATAGTATAATTACTAAAAAGTTATGTTGAAATACACAATTAATATAACTTTACATTATTGATCTAAGAAAAATAAAAATATTATTTGTAAATTAAAAGGCATCGTTATTAAGTGGGATTCAATAATTGTAATTTAGACTAACTAAAAATAAATAAATGAAAATTTTAAAATCAAATAAAATTGCAAACAAAAACAATAGGGCAAAAGAGCAAAAATGAATCCATGCTTTAACAGTTATTTTCTTAGAGAGTATTATATAGTTTTTATTTAGAATAATTAAAGAATAAATAAATATTTAAAAATTTAGAATCATACAAAAATACAATTTAAATTAGATACAGAAATACATATTTGTATTGAATTTCAATAAAATATATTTTTAGACTCATTAGATTGTTTTTAGTTGAAATATATAATTAATTTAACTTTAAAATATATTTAAATTTGAATAATTAAAAATATTTTAAAATATTCAAATTTTAATAGTATAATTACTAAAAATTTATGTTGAAATACACAATTAATATAACTTTACATTATTGATCTAAGAAAAATAAAAATATTATTTGTAAATTAAAAGGCATCGTTATTAAGTGGGATTCAATAATTGTAATTTAGACTAATAAAAATAAATAAATGAAAATTTTAAAATCAAATAAAATTGCAAACAAAAACAATAGGGCAAAAGAGCAAAAATGAATCCATGCTTTAACAGTTATTTTCTTAGAGAGTATTATATAGTTTTTATTTAGAATAATTAAAAATATTTTAAAATATTCAAATTTTAATAGTATAATTACTAAAAATTTATGTTGAAATACACAATTAAAATAACTTTACATTATTGATGTAAGAAAAATAAAAATATTATTTGTAAATTAAAAGGCATCGTTATTAAGTGGGATTCAATAATTGTAATTTAGACTAATAAAAATAAATAAATTAAAATTTTAAAATAAAATAAAATTGCAAACAAAAACAATTGGGCAAAAGAGCAAAAATGAATCCATGCTTTAACAGTTATTTTCTAGAGACTATTATATAGTTTTTATTTAGAATAATTAAAAATATTTTAAAATATTCAAATTTTAATAGTATAATTACTAAAAATTTATGTTGAAATAAACAATTAATATAACTTTACATTATTGATCTAAGAAAAATAAAAATATTATTTGGAAATTAAAAAGCATCGTTATTAAATGGGATTAAATAATTCTAATTTAGACTAACTAAAAATAAATAAATTGAAAATTTTAAAATCAAATAAAATTGCAAACAAAAACAATGGGCAAAAGAGCAAAAATGAATCCATGCTTTAACAGTTATTTTCTTAGAGAGTATTATATAGTTTTTATTTAGAATAATTAAAAAATAAATAAATATTTAAAAATTTAGAATCATACAAAAATACAATTTAAATTAGATACAGAAATACATATTTGTATTGAATTTCAATAAAATATATTTTTAGACTCATTAGATTGTTTTTAGTTGAAATATATAATTAATTTAACTTTAAAATATATTAAAATTTGAATAATTAAAAATATTTTAAAATATTCAAATTTTAATAGTATAATTATTAAAAAGTTACGTTGAAATACACAATTAAAATAACTTTACATTATTGATGTAAGAAAAATAAAAATGTGATTTGGAAATTAAAAAGCATCGTTATTAAATGGGATTAAATAATTCTAATTTAGACTAACTAAAAATAAATAAATGAAAATTTTAAAATCAAATAAAATTGCAAACAAAAACAATTGGGCAAAAGAGCAAAAATGAATCCATGCTTTAACAGTTATTTTCCTAGAGACTATTATATAGTTTTTATTAGAATAATTAAAGAATAAATAAATATTTAAAAATTTAGAATCATACAAAAATACAATTTAAATTAGATACAGAAATAAATATTTGTATTGAATTTCAATAAAATATATTTTTAGACTCATTAGATTGTTTTTAGTTGAAATATATAATTAATTTAACTTTAAAATATATAAAAATTTGAATAATTAAAAATATTTTAAAATATTCAAATTTTAATAGTATAATTACTAAAAATTTATGTTGAAATAAACAATTAATATAACTTTACATTATTGATCTAAGAAAAATAAAAATATTATTTGTAAATTAAAAGGCATCGTTATTAAGTGGGATTCAATAATTGTAATTTAGACTAATAAAAAATAAATAAATTAAAATTTTAAAATAAAATAAAATTCCAAACAAAAACAATAGGGCAAAAGAGCAAAAATGAATCCATGCTTTAACAGTTATTTTCTTAGAGAGTATTATATAGTTTTTATTAGAATAATTAAAGAATAAATAAATAAAAATTTAAAAATTTAGAATCATACAAAAATACAATTTAAATTAGATACAGAACTACATATTTGTATTGAATTTCAATAAAATATATTTTTAGACTCATTAGATTGTTTTTAGTTGAAATATATAATTAATTTAACTTTAAAATATATTAAAATTTGAATAATTAAAAATATTTTAAAATATTCAAATTTTAATAGTATAATTATTAAAAAGTTACGTTGAAATACACAATTAAAATAACTTTACATTATTGATGTAAGAAAAATAAAAATGTGATTTGGAAATTAAAAAGCATCGTTATTAAATGGGATTAAATAATTCTAATTTAGACTAACTAAAAATAAATAAATGAAAATTTTAAAATCAAATAAAATTGCAAACAAAAACAATTGGGCAAAAGAGCAAAAATGAATCCATGCTTTAACAGTTATTTTCCTAGAGACTATTATATAGTTTTTATTTACAATAATTAAAGAATAAATAAATATTTAAAAATTTAGAATCATACAAAAATACAATTTAAATTAGATACAGAAATAAATATTTGTATTGAATTTCAATAAAATATATTTTTAGACTCATTAGATTGTTTTTAGTTGAAATATATAATTAATTTAACTTTAAAATATATAAAAATTTGAATAATTAAAAATATTTTAAAATATTCAAATTTTAATAGTATAATTATTAAAAAGTTACGTTGAAATACACAATTAAAATAACTTTACATTATTGATGTAAGAAAAATAAAAATGTGATTTGGAAATTAAAAAGCATCGTTATTAAATGGGATTAAATAATTCTAATTTAGACTAACTAAAAATAAATAAATGAAAATTTTAAAATCAAATAAAATTGCAAACAAAAACAATTGGGCAAAAGAGCAAAAATGAATCCATGCTTTAACAGTTATTTTCCTAGAGACTATTATATAGTTTTTATTTAGAATAATTAAAGAATAAATAAATATTTAAAAATTTAGAATCATACAAAAATACAATTTAAATTAGATACAGAAATACATATTTGTATTGAATTTCAAAAAATATATTTTTAGACTCATTAGATTGTTTTTAGTTGAAATATATAATTAATTTAACTTTAAAATATATTAAAATTTGAATAATTAAAAATATTTTAAAATATTCAAATTTTAATAGTATAATTACTAAAAAGTTATGTTGAAATACACAATTAATATAACTTTACATTATTGATCTAAGAAAAATAAAAATATTATTTGTAAATTAAAAGGCATCGTTATTAAGTGGGATTCAATAATTGTAATTTAGACTAACTAAAAATAAATAAATGAAAATTTTAAAATCAAATAAAATTGCAAACAAAAACAATGGGCAAAAGAGCAAAAATGAATCCATGCTTTAACAGTTATTTTCTTAGAGAGTATTATATAGTTTTTATTAGAATAATTAAAGAATAAATAAATATTTAAAAATTTAGAATCATACAAAAATACAATTTAAATTAGATACAGAAATAATATTTGTATTGAATTTCAATAAAATATATTTTTAGACTCATTAGATTGTTTTTAGTTGAAATATATAATTAATTTAACTTTAAAATATATTTAAATTTGAATAATTAAAAATATTTTAAAATATTCAAATTTTAATAGTATAATTACTAAAAATTTATGTTGAAATAAACAATTAATATAACTTTACATTATTGATCTAAGAAAAATAAAAATATTATTTGTAAATTAAAAGGCATCGTTATTAAGTGGGATTCAATAATTGTAATTTAGACTAATAAAAATAAATAAATGAAAATTTTAAAATAAAATAAAATTGCAAACAAAAACAATAGGGCAAAAGAGCAAAAATGAATCCATGCTTTAACAGTTATTTTCTTAGAGAGTATTATATAGTTTTTATTTAGAATAATTAAAAATAAATAAATATTTAAAAATTTAGAATCATACAAAAATACAATTTAAATTAGATACAGAAATACATATTTGTATTGAATTTCAATAAAATATATTTTTAGACTCATTAGATTGTTTTTAGTTGAAATATATAATTAATTTAACTTTAAAATATATTAAAATTTGAATAATTAAAAATATTTTAAAATATTCAAATTTTAATAGTATAATTATTAAAAAGTTACGTTGAAATACACAATTAAAATAACTTTACATTATTGATGTAAGAAAAATAAAAATGTGATTTGGAAATTAAAAGCATCGTTATTAAATGGGATTAAATAATTCTAATTTAGACTAACTAAAAATAAATAAATGAAAATTTTAAAATCAAATAAAATTGCAAACAAAAACAATTGGGCAAAAGAGCAAAAATGAATCCATGCTTTAACAGTTATTTTCCTAGAGACTATTATATAGTTTTTATTTACAATAATTAAAGAATAAATAAATATTTTAAAAATTTAGAATCATACAAAAATACAATTTAAATTAGATACAGAAATAAATATTTGTATTGAATTTCAATAAAATATTTTTTAGACTCATTAGATTGTTTTTAGTTGAAATATATAATTAATTTAACTTTAAAATATATAAAAATTTGAATAATTAAAAATATTTTAAAATATTCAAATTTTAATAGTATAATTACTAAAAATTTATGTTGAAATAAACAATTAATATAACTTTACATTATTGATCTAAGAAAAATAAAAATATTATTTGTAAATTAAAAGGCATCGTTATTAAGTGGGATTCAATAATTGTAATTTAGACTAATAAAAAATAAATAAATGAAAATTTTAAAATAAAATAAAATTGCAAACAAAAACAATAGGGCAAAAGAGCAAAAATGAATCCATGCTTTAACAGTTATTTTCTTAGAGAGTATTATATAGTTTTTATTTAGAATAATTAAAGAATAAATAAATATTTAAAAATTTAGAATCATACAAAAATACAATTTAAATTAGATACAGAACTACATATTTGTATTGAATTTCAATAAAAATATTTTTAGACTCATTAGATTGTTTTTAGTTGAAAATATAATTAATTTAACTTTAAAATATATTAAAATTTGAATAATTAAAAATATTTTAAAATATTCAAATTTTAATAGTATAATTATTAAAAAAGTTATGTTGAAATACACAATTAAAATAACTTTACATTATTGATGTAAGAAAAATAAAAATGTGATTTGGAAATTAAAAAGCATCGTTATTAAATGGGATTAAATAATTCTAATTTAGAGTAACTAAAAATAAATAAATGAAAATTTTAAAATCAAATAAAATTGCAAACAAAAACAATAGGCAAAAGAGCAAAAATGAATCCATGCTTTAACAGTTATTTTCTTAGAGACTATTATATAGTTTTTATTTACAATAATTAAAGAATAAATAAATATTTAAAAATTTAGAATCATACAAAAATACAATTTAAATTAGATACAGAAATAAATATTTGTATTGAATTTCAATAAAATATATTTTTAGACTCATTAGATTGTTTTTAGTTGAAATATATAATTAATTTAACTTTAAAATATTTAAAAATTGAATAATTAAAAATATTTTAAAATATTCAAATTTTAATAGTATAATTATTAAAAGTTACGTTGAAATACACAAAAATAACTTACATTATTGATGTAAGAAAAATAAAAATATTTGGAAATTAAAAAGCATCTTATTAAATGTGGATTAAATAATTTCTAATAGAGTAACTAAAAATAAATAAATGAAAATTTTAAAATCAAAAAATTGCAAACAAAAACAATTGGGCAAAAGAGCAAAAATGAATCCATGCTTTAACAGTTATTTTCTAGAGACTATTATATAGTTTTTATAGAATAATTAAAGAATAAATAAATATTTAAAAATTTAGAATCATACAAAAATACAATTTAAATTAGATACAGAAATAATATTTGTATTGAATTTCAGAAAATATATTTTTAGACTCATTAGATTGTTTTTAGTTGAATATATAATTAATTTAACTTTAAAATATTAAATTTGAATAATTAAAAATATTTTAAAATATTCAAATTTTAATAGTATAATTATTAAAAAGTTATGTTGAAATACACAATAATATAACTTTACATTATTGATCTAAGAAAAATAAATATTATTTGTAAATTAAAAGGCATCGTTATTAAGTGGATTCAATAATTGTATTTAGACTAATAAAAAATAAATAAATGAAAATTTTAAAATCAAATAAAATTGCAAACAAAAACAATAGGGCAAAAGAGCAAAAATGAATCCATGCTTTAACAGTTATTTTCTTAGAGAGTATTATATAGTTTTTATTTAGAATAATTAAAGAATAAATAAATATTTAAAAATTTAGAATCATACAAAAATACAATTTAAATTAGATACAGAACACATATTTGTATTGAATTTCAATAAAATATATTTTTAGACTCATTAGATTGTTTTTAGTTGAAATATATAATTAATTTAACTTTAAAATATATTTAAATTTGAATAATTAAAAATATTTTAAAATATTCAAATTTTAATAGTATAATTATTAAAAAGTTATGTTGAAATACACAATTAATATAACTTTACATTATTGATCTAAGAAAAAAAAAATATTATTTGTAAATTAAAAGGCATCGTTATTAAGTGGGATTCAATAATTGTAATTTAGAGTAACTAAAAATAAATAAATGAAAATTTTAAAATCAAATAAAATTGCAAACAAAAACAATAGGGCAAAAGAGCAAAAATGAATCCATGCTTTAACAGTTATTTTCTTAGAGAGTATTATATAGTTTTTATTTAGAATAATTAAAGAATAAATAAATATTTAAAAATTTAGAATCATACAAAAATACAATTTAAATTAGATACAGAAATAAATATTTGTATTGAATTTCAATAAAATATATTTTTAGACTCATTAGATTGTTTTTAGTTGAAATATATAATTAATTTAACTTTAAAATATATTAAATTTGAATAATTAAAAATATTTTAAAATATTCAAATTTTAATAGTATAATTACTAAAAATTTATGTTGAAATACACAATTAATATAACTTTACATTATTGATCTAAGAAAAATAAAAATATTATTTGTAAATTAAAAGGCATCGTTATTAAGTGGGATTCAATAATTGTAATTTAGACTAATAAAAAATAAATAAATGAAAATTTTAAAATAAATAAAATTCCAAACAAAAACAATAGGGCAAAAGAGCAAAAATGAATCCATGCTTTAACAGTTATTTTCTTAGAGAGTATTATATAGTTTTTATTTAGAATAATTAAAAATAAATAAATATTTAAAAATTTAGAATCATACAAAAATACAATTTAAATTAGATACAGAATAATATTTGTATTGAATTTCAATAAAATATATTTTTAGACTCATTAGATTGTTTTTAGTTGAAATATATAATTAATTTAACTTTAAAATATATTAAATTTGAATAATTAAAAATATTTTAAAATATTCAAATTTTAATAGTATAATTATTAAAAGTTACGTTGAAATACACAATTAAAATAACTTTACATTATTGATGTAAGAAAAATAAAATGTGATTTGGAAATTAAAAAGCATCGTTATTAAATGGGATTAAATAATTCTAATTTAGACTAACTAAAAATAAATAAATGAAAATTTTAAAATCAAATAAAATTGCAAACAAAAACAATTGGGCAAAAGAGCAAAAATGAATCCATGCTTTAACAGTTATTTTCCTAGAGACTATTATATAGTTTTTATTTACAATAATTAAAGAATAAATAAATATTTAAAAATTTAGAATCATACAAAAATACAATTTAAATTAGATACAGAAATAAATATTTGTATTGAATTTCAATAAAATATATTTTTAGACTCATTAGATTGTTTTTAGTTGAAATATATAATTAATTTAACTTTAAAATATATAAAAATTTGAATAATTAAAATATTTTTAAAATATTCAAATTTTAATAGTATAATTACTAAAAATTTATGTTGAAATAACAATTAATATAACTTTACATTATTGATCTAAGAAAAAATAAAATATTATTTGTAAATTAAAAGGCATCGTTATTAAGTGGGATTCAATAATTGTAATTTAGACTAATAAAAATAAATAAATTAAAATTTTAAAATAAAATAAAATTCCAAACAAAAAAATAGGGCAAAAGAGCAAAAATGAATCCATGCTTTAACAGTTATTTTCTTAGAGAGTATTATATAGTTTTTATTTAGAATAATTAAAAATAAATAAATATTTAAAAATTTAGAATCATACAAAAATACAATTTAAATTAGATACAGAAATACATATTTGTATTGAATTTCAATAAAATATATTTTTAGACTCATTAGATTGTTTTTAGTTGAAATATATAATTAATTTAACTTTAAAATATATTAAATTTGAATAATTAAAAATATTTTAAAATATTCAAATTTTAATAGTATAATTATTAAAAAGTTATGTTGAAATACACAATTAAAATAACTTTACATTATTGATGTAAGAAAAATAAAAATATTATTTGGAAATTAAAAAGCATCGTTATTAAATGGGATTAAATAATTCTAATTTAGACTAATAAAAATAAATAAATGAAAATTTTAAAATCAAATAAAATTGCAAAACAAAAAATTGGGCAAAAGAGCAAAAATGAATCCATGCTTTAACAGTTATTTTCTTAGAGACTATTATATAGTTTTTATTTAGAATAATTAAAGAATAAATAAATATTTTAAAAATTTAGAATCATACAAAAATACAATTTAAATTAGATACAGAAATAAATATTTGTATTGAATTTCAATAAAATATATTTTTAGACTCATTAGATTGTTTTTAGTTGAAATATATAATTAATTTAACTTTAAAATATATAAAATTTGAATAATTAAAAATATTTTAAAATATTCAAATTTTAATAGTATAATTACTAAAATTTATGTTGAAATAAACAATTAATATAACTTTACATTATTGATCTAAGAAAAATAAAATATTATTTGTAAATTAAAAGGCATCGTTATTAAGTGGGATTAAATAATTGTAATTTAGACTAATAAAAATAAATAAATTAAAATTTTAAAATAAAATAAATTGCAAACAAAAAACAATAGGGCAAAGAGCAAAAATGAATCCATGCTTTAACAGTTATTTTCTTAGAGAATATTATATAGTTTTTATTTAGAATAATTAAAGAATAATAAATATTTAAAAATTTAGAATCATACAAAAATACAATTTAAATTAGATACAGAAATACATATTTGTATTGAATTTCAATAAAATATATTTTTAGACTCATTAGATTGTTTTTAGTTGAAATATATAATTAATTTAACTTTAAAATATATTAAATTTGAATAATTAAAAATATTTTAAAATATTCAAATTTTAATAGTATAATTATTAAAAGTTACGTTGAAATACACAATTAAAATAACTTTACATTATTGATGTAAGAAAAATAAAAAATGTGATTTGGAAATTAAAAGCATCGTTATTAAATGGGATTAAATAATTCTAATTTAGACTAACTAAAAATAAATAAATGAAAATTTTAAAATCAAATAAAATTGCAAACAAAAACAATTGGGCAAAAGAGCAAAAATGAATCCATGCTTTAACAGTTATTTTCCTAGAGAGTATTATATAGTTTTTATTTAGAATAATTAAAGAATAAATA
Organism: Paulownia fortunei; assembly: GCA_019321725.1. NCBI lineage: Eukaryota > Viridiplantae > Streptophyta > Magnoliopsida > Lamiales > Paulowniaceae > Paulownia > Paulownia fortunei. Next base: position 10,280 of record JAGSPU010000803.1, read on the forward strand.
AATATTTAAAAATTTAGAATCATACAAAAATACAATTTAAATTAGATACAGAAATAAATATTTGTATTGAATTTCAATAAAATATATTTTTAGACTCATTAGATTGTTTTTAGTTGAAATATATAATTAATTTAACTTTAAAATATATAAAAATTTGAATAATTAAAAATATTTTAAAATATTCAAATTTTAATAGTATAATTATTAAAAAGTTACGTTGAAATACACAATTAAAATAACTTTACATTATTGATGTAAGAAAAATAAAAATGTGATTTGGAAATTAAAAAGCATCGTTATTAATGGGATTAAATAATTCTAATTTAGACTAACTAAAAATAAATAAATGAAAATTTTAAAATCAAATAAAATTGCAAACAAAAACAATTAGGGCAAAAGAGCAAAAATGAATCCATGCTTTAATAGTTATTTTCCTAGAGACTATTATATAGTTTTTATTTAGAATAATTAAAGAATAAATAAATATTTAAAAATTTAGAATCATACAAAAATACAATTTAAATTAGATACAGAAATACATATTTGTATTGAATTTCAGAAAAATATATTTTTAGACTCATTAGATTGTTTTTAGTTGAAATATATAATTAATTTAACTTTAAAATATATTTAAATTTGAATAATTAAAAATATTTTAAAATATTCAAATTTTAATAGTATAATTATTAAAAAGTTATGTTGAAATACACAATTAATATAACTTTACATTTGATCTAAGAAAAATAAAAATATTATTTGTAAATTAAAAGGCATCGTTATTAAGTGGGATTCAATAATTCTAATTTAGAGTAACTAAAAATAAATAAATGAAAATTTTAAAATCAAATAAAATTGCAAACAAAAACAATTGGGCAAAAGAGCAAAAATGAATCCATGCTTTAACAGTTATTTTCTTAGAGAGTATTATATAGTTTTTATTTAGAATAATTAAAGAATAAATAAATATTTAAAAATTTAGAATCATACAAAAATACAATTTAAATTAGATACAGAAAAACATATTTGTATTGAATTTCAATAAAATATATTTTTAGACTCATTAGATTGTTTTTAGTTGAAATATATAATTAATTTAACTTTAAAATATATTTAAATTTGAATAATTAAAAATATTTTAAAATATTCAAATTTTAATAGTATAATTATTAAAAAGTTATGTTGAAATACACAATTAATATAACTTTACATGTTGATCTAAGAAAAATAAAAATATTATTTGTAAATTAAAAGGCATCGTTATTAAGTGGGATTCAATAATTGTAATTTAGACTAACTAAAAATAAATAAATGAAAATTTTAAAATCAAATAAAATTGCAAACAAAAACAATTGGGCAAAAGAGCAAAAATG
>JAGSPU010001237.1:0-15595 GCA_019321725.1 Paulownia fortunei
AGAATTAGATAAAGTCCTTAGATCACACATAGCTATGGGGCATGGTTGCACATATGATGTTGATCGTGGAATATGCTTCTAAGGCTGTGATCTTACAATATTCCAAGTTAAGGATTAATGAGATGGAACATCATTGATCCTGTTGAAACTTGTGCATACGATGCAGACTCGAAAGGAGGATGCCTCGTTCCATAGGTATTGGTATGGAGACATTAGTGCATGTATGCAGGTGCTTGTTGGAACAAGTACACTGAACAACCCCACCTGAAAATTCTCAATTGGAAATATTCTATTGTCGAATGGGAATTTTCTTGTTATGATAGTGCAATAATTAGTCTTTGGACTTGAGACACCATGGTAACCTTGTGCATAACATGTTGTACTTTGATATATTTTCCGATTGCATAACAATCACAAGGGATTTATATTAGGTGTAACATCTTCATGTATGGAGATTAATGAGTGGCCAACAAAGGATCCGTCACCTATCTAGATGAATAGGTGAATGTCCTATGTGTTCCACTGTACTTGACTCTAAAATCTTTGGCCAAGGTTGGATGAAAATTAAACATGGGATTTTCTAATTATTCATCATCGAGTCAAGCTATTAGGAATGAAAATATAGTTATTGAGTTAATAGAGTTTCGACTCAGTATCCATGCCCTAGGCTCAATCGGGAGATTAGATAATAGAATGACCGTACTTGCATGGTATTCATAATTGAAATAGGTTCGCACATTCACCTTAAACTAGGAGTCATGATGCATTGCTAGATGCTTTCCATGTCTTGTGGGTTCTTGGAATTAATGAGTTAATTTCACGATAATTAATTAATTAGATTAATTAATCAAAATAATTAATTGTTCAACTAAGTCACAAGAGTTGTAAGCCCACGGCTAGTTTAAAGTGAACCTAAGGGGTTACACACAAAACTTGGACAAGTCCATTTCTAGCCTAGAAATTAATCCAAGTGTAGTATTAAATTAATTAATATGATTAATTAATGGGGTTAAATTAATTCAAGTGTGAAATTAATTTAATTAATTAATTAGATTAATTGATTGGATCTAATTGGATTATGAAGCCCAATTGGAACATTTAATTAATTGATTGATCAATTAAGTAAAATGAGTCTAATTAATTAAATAAATTAATTTAATTGATTGGATCAATTAAAGTAGAGCCTAATTGATTACTTAGGCCTAGGCCCATTAGGTGTGGGCTTGTACGAAGCCCATTAGGAAATTGGATTGGGAATCCAATTTCTAGAGGAAGTTAAATTAGGAATTCAATTTCTATTAGGTAATAAGGAAAAAGAAAAATCCTTGTGGGAAAAGAAAACTTACCAAAAGAGTTGGAGATAAGAAAGGAAGAAGAGTCCTATATAGAAAGAACTTGTGATATTCTTGATTGACAATCTTCTTGGATATTTTTATGGGGATTTTTATTGCAGATTTTTGTGAAGAAAAATAGTTTTCTTTCATCCCCCAAAAAAAATTCGCTCCTCCTTTCCTTTCAATCTCCAAAAGTTCAACAACCTTTTATCTAGTTCAATTATTGATTTAGTTGTTGAATTAAGAATTAAATTAAAACCTAAAACACTAATTGTTAGTGTGTTCTTGTTCCAAACAAAATTATTTTAGGATAGAATTATCGAATCGAAAACTACTAGCATAGGATTCTGTTGCGAGTGGGCATCCAAGGTATGAATACCGTTAGAGGAATAACATTTGAGATCCTAGAAACGAATCAGATTTCAATCAAAAGGGTTTTGAATTGAAGAACATGGAGATACTTTCATTCAGGGATAACGATTTGAATCGTTTCAATCCCTACATCAGCCGGAGTGCAAATCAATGTAAGAGTTTCTGAAACTTTCTTACTTTAACTATCAAAAAATGCACAACTAAGTAATCGTGAAAGGGTTCCGGGATTCGTTTTAATTACATATGATGTAATGTATATTTATGTTTTTGAAAATTTTTAAATTCCGCTACGTATACGTTTCTCGGGATCGCGCGAACCCAACAATTATATCCCAACATCTGTGATAGAATAATGCCCAAAAAAGCTATCGAGATGAGCAGCCCCTTCACCATGGATTCCCAAAACATCTTTGATCTCCTTTGAAGAAGGACATTGAATCTACTTGTCGTGAAGTTTTTCTGAGATCAAATAAGAAAGTATTTCCAAATCTGTCTCCAAACACCTAAAATTATTTGATATTTTTTTTTGAAAATAAGAACATGTCGAATCCTTTTATCTTTTAGGGATCCAAGGGGAGTTCTCCTTTATCCTGAATCTAATGGATATAAGACCTAATCTTTTTACGTTTGACAAAGTTATGGAAGAACTTTGTATTTCTTTCTCCCTCTACAACGTATCTACAGTTGACCTTTTCTTTCCAAAAATCTTCTTCCATAGACAAAGCATTAATATAAATTGCATTAGCCCATTTAAGATTGATGAGATTCGAGTCTGAGGGGTCATTGACAAATACCTATTCGACCATTTTAACCTCCTCTTCAAAAACATGATTATGTCAAAAACATTCCCAAAGACTACTAATTCCACTATTTCAAATCATTTGTTAGCTGAATAAGTTTATCACTTAACTTTTTCATTGGAGACGAGAAAATGGGTTGTTCCCAATTAAGCCTTACAATCTCCAGAAACTGCTTATGATGAAGCCACATATGTTAGAATCAAAATGTAAAGGGTCTCTTCCTACTTGATTCTTCCATAGTGAAAAGTAAAGGACTATGATCAGATCCCAAGAAGGAAAGGTGTTGCACATTCGTGGACAAGAATAAATCAAACCATACAACTGAAAGTAGGACTCTACCAACTCTTTCCCATAGATTATTATCCATCTATGTGAAGAGAGATCCTTCAAAGCCTGCATCATAAATACCATAGTCCAAAATAGCATTATTGAATTCCTCCATAAAACAAAGATGAGGTGAAAACTCCACCTTTACGTTCATTGAGATTAAGAACAATATTGAAATCGCTACCAACTAACCAAAAAGAGTTCGGAATGCATGTTCTAACACCATCTCATAGAGTTTGTCTTTCTATTTAGTACATTTTTCATAAACGAATGAACAAAATAATTGATCACCTGACCGTTTATTATGAAAACAAAGACGCAAGAACTTCTCATGATCTAAAATTATATCTAGGAAAATTTCAGAATTATGAAAACACCAGATTTGACTGGTTGGCAATTTTGAAACCATTTTTCTGAAGCTTTTTATCCTTAACTTTATTAATTCAATCTTTGGTTCTAAAAGCATCAAAATGTCCTGCTTAAATCTGGCTTGAACTCTATTTTCAATCTATGAACAATGTTCTGAGATGCGAACTTACCTATTCCAGAATCTTCATAAAGAAACAATCTGGTTTTGAGATTCTTAATCAGACCTTGCCATACTTCGAGTTTAGATGCAGTTGATTGGAATTGTTTTTTCCTTTCCCACCAAACCTCACCACCATCTAAGTCCAATGACTTTCTTTTTCTTTGTTTACCATAACTCGCTGCCTCATCCTCATCATGATTAGTTAGAATTTATTGTCGTGTTCAATTAATTCGATTAAATAGTTGACCAGATTCGTTATGTTCCAACTAATATTTGAATAAAGATTAGAACATGGAACGACATGCACAACGGAATTTAAAATTGACACCAGCAATTTTGACGAGGTTCGGATATCAAATATCCTACTCCTCGAGGCCACACCCAAAAAGTAAATAATCTACTATCAGTAAAGTTTAATATAATACAATAATTGGACTTATATCACAAAACTAAAGACTCCCTCTTTGTTTTGACACCATTCTTGAATTGCTTCAACAATGGACTTATTTGTGAGATCCCCTCGACTTGAATCTACCTCGTTGAACTCCCTTTAATATTGACCTCCCTTCAAAATGACAGAGCGCTCTCTCCTGAGAACTCATCTCCTGAAGGATGTTCAATGTGTTGTTTCGATATAGTCTGGAATAGACTTAAATCTCCAGTGCTGGCTTGAAAACCTGAACTTCAATGATAATATTTGATGAACACTGGAGAGGGAATCGACTGCCTATATTCTCTAGATTTATTCCTTAAAATCAACAACAAAACTAATGTATATTTGTGTTTAAATACACAAAACACTCTAGTTGATTCCTAAACAAATACAAAAAAAGATTCCTAGTCTATTACAAAGACTTTCCTTCCAAAATTCTTCTATGAACTGACATTTATAAATCTGAATCTTAGAGTTCAAGATTACATCAATAAGGTAAGTCCATAATAACTCATCTTCCTTTCTAATTAGACATAGATTTATTAGAAGACATCTTGTAGTATTTTCATAAATACTACAATCTTGTATTTAATAAATCAATCCAATATAGTAAGTAAGACAGTTTGATTCCTATAAGGAAACAAATAAGCAAGAGTTAGTTTAGCATTAAAACTCTTATTAAATATGCAAAACCTAATATGTCTTAATTAGAAGACTTAATGAATTATACTTATCCTTTTGATCAATAATGGCAATTAACATACATAAGTCACATGGACTTAATAATCTCCCCCTTTGGCTTTTTTCTATCAAAATCAATCAATCTTACCTTAGTGTCTGAAAACAAGTTCAAGTATGCATGTTCCATCAAGAGATATCATATAAGCAATTTAGTCCACAAAACTTGTGTTCGAACATGAAACTAAACATAACACTAAATAACACACTAAGGCAGATAAAACAATGTTCAGTTGCAATCAAAACTATCAAAAAGTCTACCACAAGCAGAAATTTTATTTTTAAACTACTTCTTCTAACAAATCAAACAAAAGAAAACATTAAAACATTAAAACTTTGAACCATCAAAAATAGCAAAATAGTTTTAATCGCATGATCAAAAACACCATCAATCAAAATCAGAGCTTTAGTCAAGCTTCCTTATCAGCTTCAGTATTTCCTTCAACCTATTAAGTATCAACATCTAATGCTTCTCCTCCAATCTCTACAGCAGCTGCAACTCTAGTTTCAATATGAACTCCCCTGCACCAGAAGTCCCTGCTTCTGCAGCCCCTGCAACAACAACTAACTCCCCTTTTTTGGCCAAAAATGTTGAAGGACTAGATGTCTGAGTAGCAGAGCTAGAACTATTCAAAGAAAGTGGTTTAGTAGCAGCAACAACTTGAGAAGTAGACCTTTTGAGTTGGGTAATAAGATGTAGAACTTCGTTCTCCTTAGCCTGCCCTTCTCTAGTTTTTTTCCTTGCTGCAAGTAACTATCTCTCCATATAGCCTAAAATATCCTCAGAAGAGAATGGAGCACCAAATGTTCCAGGTCTTGTTCCAATAGAAGATGGAACAGAAGTGGGTAAGTCATCCAAATGTCCCTTAAACTTGCCAGGCCTAGTAGAAACAGAGTAATCGACTCTAGGATATTCCAACTATTCTGTCCTAAGCTTCTTAAAGCCTTGAGAAACCAACACACGTTGTAAATCAGGGAAGGGAATGGTAAATGACTAGTAGTAGTCTTCACCTCAGCATGCTTAGCAATGGTTCTCATGATGTACCTCCCTAGGTCATAAGGATACCCCGTCCCAATACAATAAAGCAATATAGCCTGATCCTTAACAATCACTATGTGATTGGATGTGGGAGTCCAATTTGGCAACAGGAAAAGTAGAGGAATTTCTAGGCCAAGCCGTCAACTCCCTAATGATCATAACAAAATCAATTGGTAACTCAGCAAATTTAACTTGAGGGGTACCCAAATAATCATTTATCATCTAAGTCAAAAAAAAAGTAAACCTTACCCCTAATAATATGACCAAATTTACCAGAATTAACCTTAATAATATCAGAATGCAGATTGTAATAAAATTCCTTTACAACCTGAGGAACATAAGGCTTAATATCTATGACATAACCAATCAATTCCCTATCAATCAAAATTGATTACCCACGATCCTCAAAATCACTCAATCTAATTGACCTTCAGACCACAGTTTTCTTTGAGAAACACATTCCCATATTTTCTTTGCATAATCAGAATAAAATTTGTGAGACACAACTTTGCTTACCTTAATTCTGTCACATTCAACTTCTATCTCATCCTCTAGAGCAGATTCCTCAGAAGAATTATCAGAAACAGAAACATGAATGTTACCTTGAGGATTGAATTCTTTTAGAATTTATGTTGTTCGGCCTCTTATTTGAAAACGTGAAGCAGTAAGTGGGAGATAAGTTGGTTATGAGATCCAATTTATGCAAGTTTGTGGGGTATCCAAAGGATTTAATTGGATACTACTTCTGTGACAACTCGGAACAAAAGGTATTTATTTTGAGGAACGCCACCTTCTTAGAGGAGGAGTTTCTATTGGATAGAAATGGCAAGTCGTGGAACTTGAAGAAATTTAAGAACCACAAAACACCACTAATACTGGAATGGAAGTCCCGCCGGCTGAAGCTGGAACTTTTAATATACAATCTCCTAGGAGATCTGAGAGGATCTCAAAGCTACCTGAGAGGTATGGCTTTCTGTTAGAGAACAACAAGGAGAGTCTCCCCTTGGATAGTGATATGAGGGCATGAAGCCATACAATTCCAGATGAACTCTATATACTCCAACAAGGTATGGACCTTGGTGGACCCCCATAGGGAATTGTTCCCATTGGCTGCAAATTAGTCTACAATTGAAAGCTTGGAGTAAATAAAGAGGTAGTGACCTATAAAGCTCAATTGGTCGCAAAAGGTTATACTCAGAAGCAAAGAATTGACTATGAGTAAACTTTTTTGCTAGTTACGATGCTTAAATCCATTCAGATTCTACTTGCTATATCTATATATTATGACTATGAAATATGGTAGATAGATATGAAGACCGCATTCCTAAATAGAAACATTAAGGAAGAGATCTACATGAGGCAGCCTGAGGGCTTCATATCCAGTGGGAGTGAGCAAAAGTTTTGCAAACTCTAGAGATCCATTTATAAACTTAAACAAGCTTCCCAAAGCTGGAACATCCATTTTGATTAGACAATCAAAATGTTTGATTTTCATATGAACCCGAATGAACCTTGTGTGTACAAAAAAGTTAGTGGGAATGCAGTGACATTTGTTGTGCTATATGTTGATGACATCCTACTCATTGGAAATGATGTATGGATGCTATAGTCAACTAAGACTTGGTTGTCTAACTAATTCTTCTTGAAGGATTTGGGAGATGCATTATTTATTCTTGGTATAAAGATTTATAGGGATAGATCTAGAAGGATGATTGGATTGTCCCAATCCACGTACATAGATAAGATGATAAAGAGGCTTAGCATGGAGGAATCCAAGAGGGGATTCCTGTCGATAAGTCATGGCATTTTTCTCTCGAAGTCTATGCCACCTAAGACTCCTGAGGAAAGAGAAAGGATAACTCGCATACCTTATGCATCTGCCATTAGAAGCATAATGTATGGTATGCTATGTACGAGTTATGATGTCGTACATGCTCTTAGTGTCATGAGCAGATATCAGTTCAATCCAGGAGAAGAGCACTGGAAGGCCATGAAGATGATCCTTAAGTACTTGAGAAGGACTAAGGATATCTTCTTAGTATACAACGATAGGAAATTGAAGCTATAAGGTTATACCGATTCTAGTTTTCAGTTGGATATAGATGACTCGAAGTTAATACCTAGATTCATATTCACCTTGAACGGTGGTGCAGTTAGCTAGAAGAGTTCCAAGCAAGAGACGATCACAGACTCCACTACTGAGGCTAAGTATATTGCTGCATGTAATGTAGCAAAGGAGGCTGTTTAGATAAGGAACTTCATCTAAGATTTGGGTGTAATTCCATCCATTATTGATCCAGTATTGATATACAGTGGTAACAATGGGGCTATTGTGCAAGCAAGGGAGCCAATATCTAATCAACGGTACAAGCATATAATGAGACGATACCACCTGATCAGAGAGATCATTAGTAAGGGCGATGCTAGCAGACCCACTAACTAAGCCTTTAGCAAAAGTATTTGACAGACATCTTGAAAAGATGGGCTTGAAATAAATGGACAATTGGTGCTAGGACAAGTGAGAGATTGTTAGAGTAGTGCCCAATGCGCCAATTAGATTGACCGTTATTTACTTTTGTAATAGACTTTCTCAATTGTAATACATTTATTAAAGGCATTTTCTTTATCTTATGGCTCGCATTTATTTATTGCACATTAGATAAAGTTCCTAGATCAATTACAGTTATTGGGCGTGGTCGTGCATATGATGGCGATCATGGAACATGCCTCTATGATTTTGATCTTAAACTATATTCCGAGTCAAAAGTTTTTTGAGAAAGGAGATCAAATAGCCCAACAAGACTCGCGCATACGATGCATGCTCATAAGACGAGAATGTCCCATTCCATAGACATCAGCGTAGAGATGCAAATGCATGTATGCGAGTGCTTGTTAGAGAACAAGTACACTAAACTGACCTACTTGAAATTCTTAGTTGGAAATCCAAATGTCAAATTAAGAATTTCTACGTTACGATAGTGCACGACTAGTTCTTTGACTTAAGGTACTATAGTAACCTTATACGTGTAATGCCTTACTTAGATATATCCTCTGATTGTCTGACAATCATAAAGAGGTTATGTTGGGTATTGTATTTATACGTATGAAGGTTAATGAGTGGCCAACAAAAGGATCCATCACATGTCGGGTATAATAAGTGAATCTTCTATGTTTTCATAGTTCGTGACTTAGAAGACCTTAGCCAAGGCAGAATGAATATCAGAAAAGAGTTTCTGATGATTCATTAAGAGTCACTACAGCTTGAAATGAAATCATAGATATTGAGTCGATTAGGGTTTCAACTATTATCCATGCCTAGACTAAATCGGGAGATTAGTTGATGGAAGGACCTTACGTGCATTAGTATTCGTAATTAGAATAAGATCACTTGTTATTTTACCTAAGATTAGTTTGTCGTGATTACTTGCTAGGTGTTTTCACAGATAGTGAGATTTTAGAAATTAAGGAGTTAATTCCTAGTGGATTAATTAATTAGATTAATTAATCAAAATAATTATTATTCATAAGTTGCAAATATTACAAACCCACTACTAGTTTAGAAGCGAACCTAAAGGGTCACACATAATTTGGAATAGAACATCTCTTTTCTATAAATCATCCAAGGAGTTGGATATAATTAATTAATTAGATTAATTAATTAAATGATTAAATTAATTAAAATAGTTGAATTAATTATTCAATTAAATAGTAGGAATATTTAATTGAACCTAATGAGATTAGCAATCTAATTGGAGGGAGTAAATTAATTAATTGGATCAATTAATTTAGACTTGGATTAATTTAATTAATTGGATTAATTAAATGGACTTGGAGAAGTCCAAGCCCAAGTTTAATTAGGCTTGTTCGAAGCCCACTTGAAAATAAGAAAAATTAGATAAGTGAATAAGATTTACTTATTTAAATAATATATGATATTATACATATGAATTTATGGAATAATTCATAGCTTGGAAGACAAGACAAAAGGATCAAATGTTGCCCTAATTTTGCAAGCAAAATTCGGACATAAAAAAAAAGAAAAGATTTTATTGCCATAAAAAAAGGAAAGATTTTATTTTGTGCATGTGTTTTTAATTTGTTAAGGAAAGTGAGACTTTTCCATACAAACTAATTACCATGTGAGGATGAAGTTAGAGGTTGCCCTAATTTTTGTTGCCTCCTGATATATTGAAAAAAAGATTTATCTATCCAACACTCTTATAATTTTCGGCCATAGCAAGAATTAGAAGAAAATTTGTTTTCATTTTGTCTTTCTTTTCTCTTCTCTTGTATTGTTCAAGTGCATATTTTAATTGTTCTTCTTTTACAAGTTAAATTAAGAACAATTGAATAAACTTTAATCTTTAATTCATAAATTGGATTGAAAGGTTATAAGTCACTCCACACTAGGCTAGAAAATAAAATAGTATAAACTAGCAATTTTATTATTTTTGATGTTCTTGTCCAAGATATGGACTTTTTTTGGAGGGAGGACACGTAGAGTCCTTTAAAGCATATTTGCAATCATCCGGTAATTGATTGCCCCATTCCTTATATTATTAACAAAGGAGTCAAAAAGGTATCAATATTCACACTATTTAATTATAATATTTAATTAAATATTATTTATATATTGCCGATTATTAAATCACTTTTGGTTATCCAAGGTACTCCATTAATTGTTAATGCATATTTTTATTATTTTTTTAATTTTCATATCGCTTACCTCGTGGTCATAACGAACCCAACAACTGCCCTATACAAATACTCTATCAGCATAAAGTTCTCCCAATTCCTTTTTGAGTATTAAGAATTTAAGAAGTAAGTTTGCTTCTTTAGGCTTAATGGGCTTCTATGACATTTGTTGGAAATTGTATCGGGTTTAGTAATCTTGACCAATTGACATCCATATTTGAGTTGGATATTGACTCCACAATTTGGGTAGGATTGAGTTTTTTATTTGGACTAGGACTCTTCCTTTTGTAGGAATATATATCAAATCTCCATCAAACAGAAATATGTGAGTGAATGTATTCTCCCATAATATACTCTTTCCATAATTCTTTCTATTATATTTCTCTCTCAGTCTTTCCTTGGAGCATCACCATAGATATCCAAGAATTTGAGGTGTGTAATTAAGTAAATAACTCTAGTAGTTATTCATCATCAATGAGAAAGGTATGTTCATAATTCGATCAAAATAAGACTGGTAGACGAGCTTGATCCAGAATACGTGGATCAAAAAACCATTGTGATATAAGTATACCCGATCTACTTATATATATATATATATGAATATGTGATTCTTATTGTTGCGTATTTTCTATCAATATTAATGTATTAACATCAAACATGTTTTCATTACATTGACGAATAAGGAAGATTTTCAAAGAATTTGGATGCATCAAACCAGTTATGGATGGTTTTTTTATGCGATTTTAAGTAGTCGCTAGATTTTAACCCAAAGATTGAGACCCCAGTTGCACCACTCTGGATAAAATTTATAAACTACCTATTCATTTGTTTGATAAGAGAGCTCTATTTACATTAGCTTCTGTTATGGAAAACCTTTAAAAATAGATGTACCAACTGTTGACGAAATAAGGCCTCGTGTTGCTAGGATTTATGTTGAAGTTAACTTGTTACATTCCAGAAAGGATGAGATTGTTATTGGCTTTAAAGATTATTATATTCAATGGAAGATTATTTATGAACAGTGTCCTAAGTATTACATAGCTTCTAAACATCCTAACCATGATGATAAAGATTATTTTGAGAACGTTACTCGCAAACATCCAGTAAAGGAACCTCAGCCATAAAAAAACGTGAGGCTAGGAAATATATGGAAGTTCAACATAGAAAAATTGTGATAAATCCAATAGCTGGAAATAAGACTTTCAGCACGGAGGTCATTGATCTATCAAAGTTCCCTAGTAGCATTGAATTTAACCTGATTATGGAAAAAATAATCACTAGATCATCATCTAAACAACGAGCACGTAATCAAAAAAATGGTAGCCTATTAAATCTGGTGGAGCCTCACATTTTCCTTAGTCCTGCCGATTTGGGGCATGTTAAAGCTCCAAGAAAAGTTAATTCCTTAACACATGCTACTAATTTATATCAGTTTGCAATACTAGTTGGCATTGATAAGGAGAATCCAAATTTGAATGATACTAATAATTTGGAAAGTGAGACATTAGTGGGGAAGAAAATTTTTCAACAACACAATTCCTCCAATCATACGAACATGGATCTTATTTTGGAAGGTCATAATAATTTAGTGCAGCCTAATGCAAATTTATAACATGTTATTTTTGGAAAAGATTTACATGGAATTTTAAATGAGGAGTCAGCATGTATTTAAAATACAAATCCCACTCAAGTGGAACTAAAATTAGTTAATGATGTTGTAAGCAAATACACAACGATAATATAAATCAATATTCATATATAAAAGTGGATCAGGTATATAATACACAGCAGATTATTGATCCACGTACCCGGAATCAAGCTTGTCTACTGGTCTCCTTTTGGATTAAACCATACACCAACTATGACTATATCTTTCTTATTGGTGGTGAATAACTACTAGATCCTTTTGGATTAAACCATACATCAACTATGAATATATCTTTCTCAGTGGTGGTGAATAACTACTAGAGTTATTCACATGTTTACACACCTCAAAAGATAGAGAGAAGAATATGGAGAGAGTTTTGAGAGAATACATTCATTAACTCACACATTCTGTTGGATGCAGATAAGAGATACTCAATGAAGAATCCCAATCTAACTAGGAAACTCAACCCTACCCAAATTATGGAGATAATATCCAACTCAAATATGGATGTCAATCAGGTCAAAAGTCCTAAACCCAATCTCATTTCCAATATCTCCTACTCATATATATTTGACTCAATCTCCTCGAATCTCATCATCATACAATTTCTCAATCTTACATCATTCCCTTCATATAGAAAATAAGGTGTGCAACCAAGTGAGAAAGTATAGGTGAAGAGAGTTATATTAAGTCATCACCAAACTAATATAACCCAACAACTCGATAGCCTGTTGTGTACCCCAAACCAAGTGGTTCGTACTTAATCAAGCATCTATATATCCCTCAATAAAATAAGTAGGGCATGCTGCTCAAATATGTATCTATGTTCATGACCAATCAAGCATATTTTGATATAGTTTCCCGAGCTATGAACCATAGAACATAAGTATGTTAGCAAATTAGCTCTTCCTCAACCTCTCATGCCAGTTAGCTTGGTCTTGACCGCTTTCCTAGACATGTTCTGATAGACCAAATTATGCATGGCCATTGGATACATGCTAAAGTAGCATCATCAAGTTTACACCTCATGATTAAGTCCAAAGTATCAAAAGTTACAAGAAACAATATGAGCTCACACAATGACGAAGCAAGGACCAATTCAGTTACTTTTCCATATGAGGTCGTCTCAAAACACATGTAGTATGAATACATGCTATGATGGAGCTCTCACTCAATTTGGACATGTCACGCTCTAAACATCATATGAACCTAAGTTCAGTCGCTCTCTAAGTGCCTGACCTGTGCACCACCAAAAATCACTCTCCAAAATACCTTTTAGCAGTTCGCATGTTTAGCTACAAATAGACTTATCATGAAGTTTGGACATACTTCATAATCAATCAACTTTGATCTCATCTTACCCTCCAAGCTAATGCTACTATTAGTTATGCATATTAACCTTCCTCGCTGCTCCAAGTGTGAAGGCGATCATTCACAAACCTCAGTTATGCAATAGATCTTTAAGTCTAATCTTACTCGTTATCACAGTGCTAGGGCAATTACCTATGTGAGAGAGTCAATCAAAGCCTGGTGATAACTCATAAATCCAGTACCAACCATATAATGAAAACCCTAATATATCTCATTAATCACAACATGTTCTCACTGGCCATAAAAATTAAGTTGTGCATAATCCGATACTACTCACATGCCTTTGGAGCATTTCTCCATACAAAGGCAAGGGATAAGCGATTAAATTGCTCATAGAAATATGCATGAGAATAATTTAATTATGCGCAATACTCTCTTAAGTGAAGCAATAATGCTTAATCCTCCAACAATACTTGGCGTCCAAAGCATACATCAAAATGGCTTTATCATATCAAAGATAACAATAGCCTCACAAATGTGTGCACAATGCGCATTCTTTTAAGATACTAGATTGCCTCCAAAAAATATCAGACCATTCTATTAAGATACCTAAGTATCCACTTGATAGCATCACATTATTTACGTCATGGATGACTTTGATATACACTCACCAATAATCTAATTCACAAGCATAGTACTAGTCGAGTACACACCAGTGCACATCAAACATTCTGCAGCGCTTACATAATACTAGCTAGCATTTTATTTTTTCTTCCATCTTAAGGCATTTCAATCTAACTAAGAACATAATCTTTGACCACTAAGTGTTAATAGGATTAGTGTGATATGCACACAAAAACTTGGTATCACAATACCAAGTATACATCTACTTATCTATGTCCATTCAAATGTAAATGACAACCACTATAAGCAGAGATAGCATATGCAGTGAGAAATGAATTCTCTTATTTATCTTGACATATATTCAATGTCGTACTCAACCATTGTAAGCCTACCAAAGTGATAGCTCAATAAAATTGATAGCACTACTATTTGGACAATAATTCAAGTTATAAACGGAGCTTCTCAATCAGCAATGTTTGCACTCTTGCCCGACTTTTTGAATTCATTAGGTGATCCACATAGATCTCCTCATCCACTCCTCATTTATATATGTCAACCTCAATCACCTAGGACAAACCTAAACGAAAGTGGCAATATCCAATAACATCTTGGCGAATTGAGGCAATCTCATCTTATGGAGAACATCTCAAAAATTTACGCTCCTCAATTAGGCATAAATATTTCGCCCTTAGTTGAGCGATAAACATGTCAATCAACCTATCTACTTGGAACTTGACCTATAGAAACCACATGTTTATAATGTTCTTGCACCCAGACGGAAGATCAACCAGCTCTTAAACTTTGATCTTAGTCATTAGACTCATCTTTTCCTTCATGGCAGTTATTCCCTTAAAGTATCAAGTGAAGTCAAAAGTCTAAGGTGACTCATCAACATCCACAAGAGTAGTCTGATGGATACCAACTCAATCTCACATAGACGATGGGGAACAACTCATGTTCACTTTTTATTACTTGTGAAATATGAGAGTTATTTTCAAGTGGGACACTATCAATGACATAGGGTCATTCACACTATCCCAATGATTGATAGATGAATTTAAAATACATCATCCTCACTAGAAAAATGAGCACCTCCTCAAGAATCTTGCAACTTGTATAGTTTAAGACTATATTTAACTTCTCATATGTTCGTAAATCCTCCATGAGGAAGAGTACATAGTGCGACATAATTTCTAACATTTCTCCATCAAGGTGTTCATCACTTTTGAGAGTACAACTTCTTGAACTTAAATAGGCATAAACCTACTAATTTGGGCTTGCTGCCATATCACAACTCATTGAAGGTTAGAGAATTTACTTAGATGTATAATTTTCATTATGTAGGCCGTAATCAAGATTGCATCGTCCTAATTGAGATACAAATTAATTTTCACCATCATATAAATTGAGTCATTTTGAAGTGTTTGATTCATCACTTTTCGCAAGCTTATTTAGTTACAAAATGTTTAGAATCATCCTTCAAATTGCAATTTCATTTCCTAACACATGTGTCCAAACTAATTAGACATGTTATTCTCTCTTCCTATTAGTACATTGAACCTTAATGTTCATACTCCATATGGTTCTCAACCTCTGCCAAGAATTGCTCAAAATAATTCGGTGCTTCTGATTGGTGAGAGTGGGAGTATACTAACTTATAGTGAATATAGCAAAAAAAAGAAAATAGAATGCACCATTCAGTGCCTCACACTCATAAGTTTGCACGCATTTCAGTGGACTAGCTC
>JAGSPU010000843.1:0-15644 GCA_019321725.1 Paulownia fortunei
TAATTAATATTATTTTCACGTACACCATTTACATAAATAAAATGCTATATTGAATATAATTATAATTAAAATCACAAATTCTCATATTAAATATAACTAAACCCTAAATCATAATTGATACAATATAAAATTATATAATATTATTATAAATAAAAATAAAAAATCTACTCATTTTTAATAATTCCAAATAATATATTAAAATTCCAAAATCACAATTTTATTTGTTAGTCACATGCCGAATATTATAAATAACTAATCTAATTTACTTAAATCATTAAAAATTACGAAACTATAATTATATTATAATGTAACTAAATACTAATTTTGAAGTAAAATAATAAAATCACAAGATCAAATTAATACACTTTGTAATTTGAGTTTTTTTGAAAATTAAATCACATAATTAAATATACAAAACATAAATTTATTTTTTAAACTATAACATGATAGATAAATAGTAAACACTTCTTCTCATATACCATTCTAATAAATAAAATACGTATATTAAATATATTTAATTATAAATTGATTACAAATTTCCTTGTCGAATAAAGTCCTAATATACGATGAATTTAAATTTACGTACACCATTCAAATCAATAACTTACTAATATTAAATTAAATAAAATCATAAAATTCTAAAATAGACATAAGTTTATTTCCTAAATTATGATCTTATATCAACTACTTATATTGAATATACATTGTCAATAAATAGTAAATATTATTTTTCACGTACACCATTTACATAAATAAAATGCTATATTGAATATAATTATCATTAAAATAAAAAATTCTCATATTAAATATAACTAAACCCTAAATCACAATTGATACAATATAAAATTATATAATATTTATATAAATAAATAATAAAAAATCTACTCATTTTTAATATAATTCCAAATAAAATATTAAAATTCCAAAATCACAATTTTATTTGTTAGTCATATTGAATATATTTGTTAATAAATAATAAATATTTATTCACATAAACCGTTCAAATCAATAAATTGTTCATGCCGAATATTATAAATAACTAATCTAATTACATACATCATTCAAAATTATGAAACTATAAGTACATTATAATATAACTAAAATACTATTCTTTTAAAATAAAATATTAAAATTACAATATCAAGTGAATACACATGTTAATTTGAGTTTTTTTAAAATTAAATCACAAAATAAAATATACAAAATATAAATTTATTTTTTAAACAGTAACATGATAAATAAATAGTAAATACTTTTTCTCATATACCATTCAAATAAATTAAATACTTATATTCAATATAATTCTAATTATAAAAAGAATTACAAATTTGCTTATCGAACAAATTCCTAAATATACGATGAATTTAAATTTACGTACACCATTCAAATCAATAACTTACTGATATTAAATAACAAAATCATAAAATTCTAAAATAGACATAAGTTTATTTCCTAAATTATCTCTTATATCAACTACTTATATTGAATATACATTGTCAATAAATAGTAAATATTATTTTTCACGTTACACCATTTACATAAATAAAATGCTATATTGAATATAATATAATCAAAATCACAAATTCTCTTATTAAATATAACTAAACCCTAAATCATAATTGATTACAATATAAAATTATATAATATTATTATAAATAAATAATAAAAAATCTACTCATTTTTAATATAATTCCAAAATAAATATTAAAATTCCAAAATCACAATTTTATTTGTTAGTCATATTGAATATATTTGTAAATAAATAATAAATATTTATTCACATGAACCGTTCACATCGATAAATTGTTCATGCCGAATATTATAAATAACTAATCTAATTTACTTACATCATTCAAAATTATGAAACTATAATTATATTATAATATAACTAAAATAAAAATTTTTAAAATAAAATATTTAAATCACAATATCAAATGAATACACATTGTAATTTGAGTTTTTTTTTAAAATTAAATCACAAAATAAAATATACAAAATGTAAATTTATTTTTTAAACAGTAACATGATAAATAAATAGTAAATACTTTTTCTCATATACCATTCAAATAAATTAAATTATTATATTAAATATAATTCTAATTATAAAAAGAATTACAAATTTTCTTATCGAACAAATTCCTAAATGTGCGATGAATTGAAATTTATGTACACCATTCAAATCAATAACTTACTAATATTAAATTAAATAAAATCGTAATTTTCTAAAATAGACATAAGTTTATTTCCTAAATTATGATCTTATATCAACTACTTATATTGAATATACATTGTCAATAAATAGTAAATATTATTTTTCACGTACAGCATATAAATAAATAAAA
Organism: Paulownia fortunei; assembly: GCA_019321725.1. NCBI lineage: Eukaryota > Viridiplantae > Streptophyta > Magnoliopsida > Lamiales > Paulowniaceae > Paulownia > Paulownia fortunei. Next base: position 2,343 of record JAGSPU010000843.1, read on the forward strand.
TGCTATATTGAATATAATTAGAATTAAAATCACAAATTCTCATTTTAATATAACTAAACCCTAAATCATAATTGATACAATATAAAATTATATAATATTATTATAAATAAATAATAAAAAATCTACTCATTTTTAATATAATTCTAAATAAAATATTAAAATTCCAAAATCACAATTTTATTTGTTAGTCATATTGAATATATTTATAAATAAATAATAAATATTTATTCACATAAACCGTTCAAATCAATAAATTGTTCATGCCGAATATTATAAATAACTAATCTAATTTACATACATCATTCAAAATTATGAAACTATTTGTTGGAGGCAATACCAAATAATTAGGGCTATTTATCGAATATAGTGATATTCGATTTTTAAAAATTTTATTTTTTACATTGTTACTAGTTTTTAGCAGGAATAACACGGAAAACTTTATCTTCATTTTGTCTTCATGTTTGTTGTTATTGTTAGATACAAATTGGTAGATTTAGAAGATTTAATGATTAAAATATTTTCCTACTTTGAATGAAATTTAATTTAAAAGTATATACTAAATTCTTCATGCACAATAATTCAAAAATATAAGTTTTTAAAAATTTTAAATTCTGTTAGAAATGCAATAATAGTTAAGTACAAATTTAAATAATATGAATTGAATTTTTTTTTGTAAATATAATTTAATTCATTAGATAATATCAAATAGTTTTTATTTTGAAGAATTAAAGTATACATTAAATTTAAAAAATGTAATTACTAAAAATTCTCTCTACGTCATGACATTTTATTAATAATTGTATACTAGAATTTTAATAGCTAAAAAATTCAAAAAGTAAAAGTAATTAAGAATTTTAAAGTCAAATAAAGTATGCATTGAGTATTTTTAAAGTAATTATATTCTGTGCATCAGATAGTTTTGTTTTGAAAAATTAAAGAATATATAAATATTTCAACTTTTATTTGTGGAAGCAATGGAACATCATGAGAACAGTTGAGAATTTTAAATAGAGTTTTTTTAGAGTAAGAGTAACAAGAGTACTTTGTCTTCTTTTTGTGTTCATAATTATTTGTTACTATTAGTTGCAAATTTATAGATTTAAATGAATTGCTTATTTACATTATAAAATTTTATTTGAAAAATAAATTAAATTTTTACTTGCACAATAATTCGAAAATATTAAAATTATTTAAAAAATTTAAAATTGAATAAAACTACAATCTAATTAATTACAAAATTAAATAATATGCATTGAATATCTTAGAACGAATCAATATTTTACTTTCTTAGACAATATTAAATAGTTTTTATTTAAAATAACTAAAGAATATATAAATATTAAAAAAAATCAAATCTATTTAAAATGCAATGTAAATTCAATGCGAAAATGAATATGTACTGAATACTTTAAAAATAAATCAATTTTAATTCCTTAAATAGTATCTTGCTCAAATATACAATCAATTTAACTTTTGAGCATTGGCCTTAGAATAATTAAACTTTTTTAATATAATTTAAATTTAAAAGTATAATTATTAAAGATTTTTCAATATTATATGAAATTTCACTTAAAAGTATGCACTCAACTTTACAAGCACAAAAAACTCAACAATATAAATATCTAAAAGTTAAAAAACTTAAGAAAATATAACAATGTACTATAAATTAAGTACAAGAATAAGTAATATGAAACGAATATTTTTAAAGTAATCATATTTTAATTCATTACATAGTGCTTAATTGAAAACAATTAATTCAACTTTAGTATGTTTGTCTGAGAATAATTTTAAAATTAATTTTTTAATTTTATTTTTTTAAATAGGATTAAAGAATTTTTTTTTGAAATATTTAATAATATAAAAATAATTAAAAATTTAAAATCCAATTAAAACACAATATAAATCAAGTAATCAGAATAATTTTAACTATAGTTATAATTTCAACTTTTATTTGTTGGAGGCAATAGAGCATAATGAGAACTATTTAGTGTATGTAGTTATATTCATTTTTTGAAATAATTTTTTTACATTATTACTTTTTCATAACGCTGTAAGATGACTTGTAAATAAAAATGCTAAGTTGAAATATAACTTAGAAATTCAAAGGAAGCATTACAAGAGTACTTTGTTCTTTTATTCTTGTTTGTTAATTGTTAGAGGTAAATTAGTAGATTAGGAGAAATATTTATTATAGTTCTTTTGATGGAGTATAAATTAGATATATAAAAGAATATATAATGACTATTTTGAAGGTAAATAAATTTTATTTCCTAGGATAGTATTTGGTTGAAATATACAGTCAATTTAACTTTCGAATATTCGTAAGAAAAATTAAAAACATTTTAATTTTGAAAGTATAATTACAAAATGTTCTTGTATAATTTATGAAATTTAATTTAACAGTATATACAAAATTTTACTAGTATAATAACTCGAAAATATAATTTTTTAAAAAAAACTCAATGTAAATCAAATACATAAACACAATATATTTTAATTAACTAAATCGAACATTGATATAAAAATAATTTTAAATATGCTAATGATTTGAACTTTTATTTGTTGGAGGCAATACCAATAATTAGGGCTATTTATCGAATATAGTGATATTCGATTTTTAAAATTTTATTTTTTACATTGTTACTAGTTTTTAGCAGGAATAACACGGAAAACTTTATCTTCATTTTGTCTTCATGTTTGTTGTTATTGTTAGATACAAATTGGTAGATTTAGAAGATTTAATGATTAAAATATTTTCCTACTTTGAATGAAATTTAATTTAAAAGTATATACTAAATTCTTCATGCACAATAATTCAAAAATATAAGTTTTTAAAAATTTTAAATTCTGTTAGAAATGCAATAATAGTTAAGTACAAATTTAAATAATATGAATTGAATTTTTTTTTGTAAATATAATTTATTCATTAGATAATATCAAATAGTTTTTATTTTGAAGAATTAAAGTATACATTAAATTTAAAAAATGTAATTACTAAAAATTTCTCTCTACGTCATGACATTTTATTAATAATTGTATACTAGATTTTAATAGCTAAAAAATTCAAAAAGTAAAAGTAATTAAGAATTTTAAAGTCAAATAAAGTATGCATTGAGTATTTTTAAAGTAATTATATTCTGTGCATCAGATAGTTTTGTTTTGAAAAATTAAAGAATATATAAATATTTCAACTTTTATTTGTGGAAGCAATGGAACATCATGAGAACAGTTGAGAATTTTAAATAGAGTTTTTTTAGAGTAAGAGTAACAAGAGTACTTTGTCTTCTTTTTGTGTTCATAATTATTTGTTACTATTAGTTGCAAATTTATAGATTTAAATGAATTGCTTATTTACATTTATAAAATTTTATTTGAAAATATAAACTAAATTTTTACTTGCACAATAATTCGAAAATATTAAAATTATTTAAAAAATTTAAAATTGAATAAAACTACAATCTAATTAATTACAAAATTAAATAATATGCATTGAATATCTTAGAACGAATCAATATTTTACTTACTTAGACAATATTAAATAGTTTTTATTTAAAATACTAAAGAATATATAAATATTAAAAAAAATCAAATCTATTTAAAATGCAATGTAAATTCAATGCGAAAATGAATATGTACTGAATACTTTAAAAATAAATCAATTTTAATTCCTTAAATAGTATCTTGCTCAAATATACAATCAATTTAACTTTTGAGCATTGGCCTTAGAGCAATTAAACTTTTTTAATATAATTTAAATTTAAAAGTATAATTATTAAAGATTTTTCAATATTATATGAAATTTCACTTAAAAATATGCACTCAACTTTACAAGCACAAAAAACTCAACAATAAAATATCTAAAAGTTAAAAAACTTAAGAAAATATAACAATGTACTATAAATTAAGTACAAAAATAAGTAATATGAATCGAATATTTTTAAGTAATCATATTTTAATTCATTACATAGTACTTAATTGAAAACAATTAATTCAACTTTAGTATGTTTGTCTGAGAATAATTTTAAAATTAATTTTTTAATTTTATTTTTTTTAAATAGGATTAAAGAATTTTTTTTGAAAGATTTAATAATATAACAGTAATTAAAAATTTAAAATCCAATTAAAACACAATGTAAATCAAGTAATCAGAATAATTTTAACTATAGTTATAATTTTAACTTTTATTTGTTGGAGGCAATAGAGAATAATGAGAACTATTTAGTGTATGTAGTTATATTCATTTTTTGAAATAATTTTTTTACATTATTACTTTTTCATAACGCTGTAAGATGACTTGTAAATAAAAATGCTAAGTTGAAATATAACTTAGAAATTCAAGGAAGCATTACAAGAGTACTTTGTTCTTTTATTCTTGTTTGTTAATTGTTAGAGGTAAATTAGTAGATTAGGAAAAATATTTATTATAGTTATTTTGATGGAGTATAAATTAGATATATAAAAGAATATATAATGACTATTTTGAATGTAAATAAATTTTATTTCCTAGGACAGTATTTGGTTGAAATATACAGTCAATTTAACTTTCAAATATTCGTAAGAAAAATTAAAAATATTTTAATTTTGAAAGTATAATTACAAAAAGTTCTTGTATAATTTATGAAATTAATTTAAAAGTATATACAAAATTTTACTAGTACAATAACTCGAAAATATAAAATTTACTTTTTTTTTAAAAAAACTCAATCTAAATCAAATACAAAAAACAATATATTTTAATTAACTAGATCGAACATTGATATAAAAAATAATTATAAATATGCTAATTATTAAACTTTTATTTGTTGGAGGCAATACAAAATAATTAGGGCTTTTATCGAATGTAGTGATATTCGATTTTAAAAATTTTAATTTTTACATTGTTACTAGTTTTTAGCAGGAATAACGGGAAACTTTATCTTCATTTTGTCTTCGTGTTTGTTGTTATTGTTAGAGACAAATTAGAAGATTTAAAAGATTAAATGATTAAAATATTTTTCTACTTTGAATGAAATTTAATTTAAAAGTATACACTAAATTCTTCATGCACAATAATTCAAAAATATAAGTTTTTAAAAATCTTAAATTCTGTTAGAAATGCAGTAGTAGTTAAGTACAAATTGAAATAGTATGAATTGAATTTTTTTTTTTGTAAATATAATTTAATTCATTAGATAAGATCACATAGTTTTCATTTTGAAGAATTAAAGTATATATTAAATTTAAAAAAGTAATTACTAAAAACTTCTCTCTACGTCATGACATTTTATTTATATTGTATACTAAATTTTAATAGCTGAAAAATTCAAAAGTAAAAGTAATTAAGAATTTTAAAATTAATAAAGTATGCATTGAATATTTTTAAAGTAATTATATTCTACGTATCAGATAGATTTGTTTTGAAAAATTAAAGAATATATAAATATTTGAGATTTTATTTGTGGAAGCAATGGAACATCGTGAGAACTGTTGAGAATTTTAAATAGAGTTTTTTAGAGTAGGAGTAACAGGAGTACTTTGTCTTCTTTCTGTGTTCATAATTATTTGTTACTATTAGCTGCAAATTTATAGATTTAAATGAATTGCTTATTTAAATTTATAAAATTTTATTTGAAAATATAAACTAAATTTTTACTTGCACAATAATTTGAAAATATTAAAATTATTTAAAAAATTTAAAATTGAATAAAACTGCAATCTAATTAATTACAAAATTAAATAATGTGCATTGAATATCTTAGAACGAATCATATTTTACTTTCTGAGACAATATTAAATATTTTTTATTTAAACTAACTAAGGAATATATAAATATTAAAAAAATCAAATCTATTTAAAATGCAATGTAAATTCAATGCCAAAATGAATATGTACTGAACAAGTACATTTTCATGCTTTCTTTGTTTTGGACATTGAGCAGAGTAAAGAGAAATGTAATAAGCAGAAGCATTATTGAATCATATGCCTTGTATTTCCAGAGGAAGGCATACCAAGAACTTCAGCAGCTGTAATGCGTTTCTTTGGATCCTGCGTAAGCATCCTACGGACCAGATCCTTGGCGCTATTTGATATTGATGGCCACGGTTGACTTTCAAAATCAACATATCCTTTTCGTATGGCATCACATATTCCCCTCTCAGTTTCTGCAATAAAAATTTATCTTGAATTAAGCTACGAGAAACTTAAATGGAGACTAAACTTTGGGGGTTGATAGATGAACTTTACCTGCCACAAAAGGGGGTTCGCCTCTGAGTAATGTATATAAAATGACTCCTGCACTCCAAATGTCAACTTCCTTTCCATACTTGCGATGCAACACTTCAGGAGCAGCATAAAGGGCACTCCCCGCAAGATCATTGTATGTCTTCCCTGCAGAGTGCGGGCATTGCGGTCAACTCATTATGAAAATTTTAGTTTGTCTCCAATTGCATGTGCTTAAGTAGTCATATTAACTTGTGCAAAGAAAAAATTCCAGGAGAAATCTGTCTGAATGTTGTGAATTTATATGAACTACTTGAATTATAGCCTTTTGCTCATCATAATGTGGGTTCTTATGCACATACAATATACAGTTGTCCAAACATATAATGGCAGGATATTTTGTGTGTTCTTTTGGAGGGTATGAGAATAGAATGTAAGCACATTTTTAACTCAACTGGTCAGTTTTTATTTTTCTCCCCCTGATGTTCAATAGGGAAATACAATCTCAAGAATTGCTCAAGGTACAAGAAGAAGAATTTTGTCAAAATCACAACAAAACGAGATTCCATAATTCTGAGAATCGTAGATTATATATGCATAATGCATGTGCTATACATGATGGCAGTTGAAGGTCGACATTAAAGGAAGAAGAAATGCCTCACAAGAAGACAGAAGAAAAATTCTTCTTCTGCAGGAAAATGGAATCAATACCAATAAAAAGCAAAGAACAACTCTGGATGGAACGGGCAAAAAATATCAAACTCGTGATTTTCCAACAGGTTTTCTACATTTTTTCCTAAGTTTTATTATTGAAATACATAAATCAGACCTGGACAAGTGCATCAACTTAGCATGTGGAAATTCTTGTTCTGTCTTGCTCAAATATACAATCAATTTAACTTTTGAGCATTGGCCTTAGAATAATTAAACTTTTTTAATATAATTTAAATTTAAGGTATAATTATTATAGATTTTTCAATATTATATGAAATTTCACTTAAAAGTATGCACTAAACTTTACAAGCACAAAAAACTGAACAATATAAATATTTAAAAGTTAAAAAACTTAAGAAAATGTAACAATGTTCTATAAATTAAGTACAAAAATAAGTAATATGAATCGAATATTTTTAAAGTAATCATATTTCAATTCATTGCATAGTATTTAATTGAAAACAATTAATTCAACTTTAGTATATTTGTCTCAGAATAATTTTAAAATTAATTTGTTAATTTAATTTTTTTTTAAATAGGATTAAAGATTTTTTTTTGAAAGATTTAATAATATAAAAATAATTAAAAATTTAAAATCCAATTAAAACACAATGTAAATCAAGTAATCATAATAATTTTAACTATAGTTATAATTTCAACTTTTATTTGTTGGAGGCAATAGAGCATAATGAGAACTATTTAGTGTATGTAGTTATATTCATTTTTTGAAACAATTTTTTCACATTATTACTTTTTCGTAATGCTGTAAGATGACTTGTAAATAAAAATGCTAAGTTGAAATATAACTTATAAATTCAAAGGAAGCATTACAAGAGTACTTTGTTCTTTTATTCTTGTTTGTTAATTGTTAGAGGTAAATTAGTAGATTAGGAGAAATATTTATTGTAGTTATTTTGATGGAGTATAAATTAGATATATAAAAGAATATATAATGACTATTTTGAATGTAAATAAATTTTATTTCCTAGGACAGTATTTGGTTGAAATATACAGTCAATTTAACTTTCAAATATTTGTAAGAAAAATTAAAAATATTTTAATTTTGAAAGTATAATTACAAAAATTTCTTGTATAATTTATGAAATTAAATTTAAAAGTATATACAAAATTTTACTAGTACAATAACTCGGAATATAAAATTTAATTTTTTTTTAAAAAAACTCAATCTAAATCAAATTCAAAAACAAACAATATATTTTAATTAACTAGATCGAACATTGATATAAAAATAATTTTAAATATGCTAATTATTTAAACTTTTATTTGTTGGAGGCAATACAAAATAATTAGGGCTATTTATCGAATATAGTGATATTCGATTTTTAAAATTTTATTTTTTACATTGTTACTAGTTTTTAGCAGGAATAACACGGGAAACTTTATCTTCATTTTGTCTTCGTGTTTGTTGTTATTGTTAGAGACAATTAGAAGATTTAAAAGGTTTAATGATTAAAATATTTGTCTACTTTGAATGAAATTTAATTTAAAAGTATACACTAAATTCTTCATACGCAATAATTCAAAAATATAAGTTTTTAAAAATCTTAAATTCTGTTAGAAATGCAGTAGTAGTTAAGTACAAAATTGAAATAGTATGAATTGAATTTTTTTTTTTGTAAATATAATTTAATTCATTAGATAATATCAGATAGTTTTCATTTTGAAAAATTAAAGTATATATTAAATTTAAAAATGTAATTACTAAAAATTTCTCTCTACGTCATGACATTTTATTTATAATTGTATACTAAATTTTAATAGCTGAAAAATTCAAAAGTAAAAGTAATTAAGAATTTTAAAATTAATAAAGTATGCATTGAATATTTTAAAGTAATTATATTCTACGTATCAGATAGATTTGTTTTGAAAAATTAAAGAATATGTAAATATTTGAGCTTTTATTTGGTGAAGCAATGGAACATCGTGAGAACTGTTGAGAATTTTAAATAGAGTTTTTTTAGAGTAAAGAGTAACAGGAGTACTTTGTCTTCTTTTTGTGTTCATAATTATTTGTTACTATTAGCTGCAAATTTGTAGATTTAAATGAATTGCTTATTTAAATTTATAAATTTTTATTTGAAAATATAAACTAAATTTTTACTTGCACAATAATTTGAAAATATTAAAATTATTTAAAAAGTTTAAAATTGAATAAAACTGCAACCTAATTAATTACAAAATTAAATAATGTGCATTGAATATCTTAGAACGAATCATATTTTACTTTTTGAGACAATATTAATAGTTTTTATTTAAAATAACTAAGGAATATATAAATATTAAAAAAAATCAAATCTATTTAAAATGCAATGCAAATTCAATGCCAAAATGAATATGTACTGAATACTTTAAAAATAAATCAATTTTAATTCCTTTGATAGTATCTTGCTCAAATATACAATCAATTTAACTTTTGAGCATTGGCCAGAGCATTAAACTTTTTTAATATAATTTACATTTAAAGGTATAATTAAAAAAATTTCAATATTATATGAAATTTCACTTAAAAGTATGCACTAAACTTTACAAGCACAAAAAACTCAACAATATAAATATTTAAAAGTTAAAAAACTTAAGAAAATGTAACAATGTACTATAAATTATGTACAAAAATAAGTAATATGAATCGAATATTTTAAAGTAATCATATTTTAATTCGTTACATAGTATTATTGAAAACAATTAATTCAACTTTAGTATATTTGTCTCAGAATAATTTTAAAATTAATTTGTTAATTTAAATTTTTTTTAAATAGGATTAAAGATTTTTTTTTGAAAGATTTAATAATGTAAATAATTAAAAATTTAAAATCCAATTCAAACACAATGTAAATCAAGTAATCAGAATAATTTTAACTATAGTTATAATACCAACTTTTATTTGTTGGAGGCAATAGAGCATAATGAGAACTATTTAGTGTATGTAGTTATATTCATTTTTGAAATAATTTTTTCACATTATTACTTTTTCGTAATGCTGTAAGATGACTTGTAATAAAAATGCTAAGTTGAAATATCACTTATAAATTCAACGGAAGAATTACAAGAGTACTTTGTTCTTTTATTCTTGTTTGTTAATTGTTAGAGGTAAATTAGTAGATTAGGAGAAATATTTATTGTAGTTATTTTGATGGAGTATAAATTAGATATATAAAAGAATATATAATGACTATTTTGAATGTAAATAAATTTTATTTTCTAGGACAGTATTTTGTTGAAATATACAGTCAATTTAACTTTCAAATATTTGTAAGAAAAATTAAAAATATTTTAATTTTGAAAGTATAATTACAAAAAGTTCATGTATAATTTATGAAATTTAATTTCAAAGTATATACAAATTTTACTAGTACATTAACTCGAAAATATAAAATTTAATTTTTTTTTAAAAAAACTCAATGTAAATCAAATACAAAAACAAACAATATATTTTAATTAACTAGACGAACATTGATATAAAAATAATTTTAAATATGCTAATTATTTAAACTTTTATTTGTTGGAGGCAATACAAAATAATTAGGGCTATTTATCGAATATAGTGATATTCGATTTTTAAAATTTTAATTTTTACATTGTTACTAGTTTTTAGCAGGAATAACACGGGAAACTTTATCTTCATTTTGTCTTCATGTTTGTTGTTATTGTTAGAGACAAATTAGTAGATTTAAAAGATTTAATGATTAAAATATTTTTCTATTTTGAATGAAATTTAATTTAAAAGTATACACTAAATTCTTCATGCACAATAATTCAAAAATATAAGTTTTTAAAAATCTTAAATTCTGTTAGAAATGCAGTAATAGTTAAGTACAAATTTAAATAGTATGAATTGAATTTTTTTTTTTGTAAATATAATTTAATTCATTAGATAATATCAAATAGTTTTCATTTTGAAGAATTAAAGTATATATTAAATTTAAAAAAAGTAATTACTAAAAATCTTCTCTCTACGTCATGACATTTTATTTATAATTGTATACTAAATTTTAATAGCTGAAAAATTCAAAAGTAAAAGTAATTAAGAATTTTAAAATCAAATAAAGTATGCATTGAATATTTTTCAAGTAATTATATTCTACCTATCAGATAGTTTTGTTTTGAAAAATTAAAGAATATATAAATATTTCAATTTTATTTGTGGAAGCAATGGAACATCGTGAGAACTGTTGAGAATTTTAAATAGAGTTTTTTAGAGTAGGAGTAACAGGAGTACTTTGTCTTCTTTTGTGTTCATAATTATTTGTTACTATTAGCTGCAAATTTATAGATTTAAATGAATTGCTTATTTAAATTTATAAAATTTTATTTGAAAATATAAACTAAATTTTTACTTGCACAATAATTTGAAAATATTAAAATTATTTAAAAATTTAAAATTGAAAAAAACTGCAATCTAATTAATTACAAAATTAAATAATATGCATTGAATATCTTAGAACGAATCATATTTTACTTTCTCAACACAATATTAAATAGTTTTTATTTAAAATAACTAAGGAATGTATAAATATTAAAAAAAAAATCAAATCTATTTAAAATGCAATGCAAATTCAATGCCAAAATGAATATGTACTGAATACTTTAAAAATAAATCAATTTTAATTCCTTAGATAGTATTTTGCTCAAATATACAATCAATTTAACTTTTGAGCATTGGCCTTAGAATAATTAAACTTTTTTAATATAATTTAAATTTAAAGGTATAATTATTAAAGATTTTTCAATATTATATGAAATTTCACTTAAAAGTATACACTAAACTTTACAAGCACAAAAAACTCAACAATATAAATATTTAAAAGTTAAAAAACTTAAGAAAATGTAACAATGTACTATAAATTAAGTATAAAAATAAGTAACATGAATCGAATATTTTTAAAGTAATCATATTTTAATTCATTACATGTATTTAATTGAAAACAATTAATTCAGCTTTAGTATATTTGTCTCAGAATAATTTTAAAAGTAATTTTTTAATTTATTTATTTTTAAATAGGATTAAAGAATCTTTTTTGAAAGATTTAAGAATATAAAAATGATTAAAAATTTAGAATCCAATTTGAACACATTGTAAATCAAGCAGTCAGAATAATTTTAAATATAGTTATAATACCAACTTTTATTTGTTGGAGGCAACAGAGCATGATGAGAACTATTTAATGTATGTAGTTATATTCATTTTCTGAAATAAATTTTTACATTATTACTTTTTAATTACGCAGTAAGACGACTTGTAAACATAAATGCAAAGTTGAAATATAACTTATAAATTGAAAGGAAGCATTACAAGAGTGCTTTGTTCTTTTATTCTTATTTGTTAATTGTTAGAGATAAATTAGTAGATTAGGAGAAATATTTATTGTAGTTATTTTGATGGAGTATAAATTAGATATATAAAAGAATATATAATGACTATTTTGAAGGTAAATAAATTTTATTTCCTAGGACAGTATTTGGTTGAAATATACAGTCAATTTAACTTTGAAATATTTGTAAGAAAAATTAAAAATAATTTTAATTTTGAAAGTATAATTACAAAAAGTTCTTGTATAATTTATGAAATTTAATTTAAAAGTATATACAAATTTTACTAGTACAATAACTCGGAAATATAAAGTTTAAATTTTTTTAAAAAACTCAATCTAAATCAAATACAAAACAAACAATATATTTTAATTAACTAGACGAACATTGATATAAAAATAATTTTAAATATGCTAATGATTTAAACTTTTATTTGTCGGAGGCAATACAAAATAATTAGGGCTATTTATCGAATACAGTGATATTCGATTTTTAAAAATTTTATTTTTTACATTGTTACTTGTTTTTAGCAGGAATAACACGGGAAACTTTATCTTCGCTTTGTCTTCATGTTTGTTGTTATCGTTAAAGACAAATTAGTAGATTTAAAAGATTTACTGATTAAAATATTTTTCTATTTTGAATGAAATTTAATTTAAAAGAATATACTAAATTCTTCATGCACAATAATTCAAAAATATAAGTTTTTAAAAATTTTAAATTCTGTTAGAAATGCAACAATAGTTAAGTACAAATTTAAATAGTATGAATTGAATTTTTTTTTGTGCATATAATTTAATTCATTAGATAATATCAAGTAGTTTTTATTTTGAAGAATTAAAGTATACATTAAATTTAAGAAATATAATTACTAAAAATTTCTCTCTATGTCATGACATTTTATTTATAATTGTATACTAAATTTTAATAGCTGAAAAATTCAAAAGTAAAAGTAATTAAGAATTTTAAAATCAAATAAAGTATGCATTGAATATTTTTCAAGTAATTATATTCTACCTATAAGATAGTTTTGTTTTCGAAAAATTAAAGAATATATATTTA
>JAGSPU010000564.1:0-13467 GCA_019321725.1 Paulownia fortunei
AATAAATACTTTGTTCACATACACCATTTAAATAAATAAAATACTTATAGTAAATATAATTATAAATAAAATCACAACATTTCATATTGAACAAAATTCTAAATATACACTACTTTACGTACATCATTCAAATCAATAAATTACACATATTAAATAAATAAGTCATAAAATCCTAAATATATACTAAAAGAAGTTTATTTCATAAATCATAATTTTATCAACTACGTATCTACAATTTACATTGTAAATAATATTAAATATTTTCGTTCGCATGCACTATTTAAATAAATAAAATGATACACAATACTTTACGTACACCATTCAAATCAATAAATTAGTCATACTAAATAAATAAAATACTCATAGAATATATCTATTTTTTTAGTTATATTGTAATGTTAGTAAAATACTATTTTTCAAAATAAAATAATATAATGCAAGAAAATAAACTTTGCAACTTGAAATTTTCAAAAAATTATAAAAATACAAAATAAAATATACAATATACACATTTTTAAATTAAAATTTTTATTTTGATTACTCAAAAAAATATAAATAGTTAAAAAATAATAAAACTTTGTTCACATACACCATTTAAATAAATAAAATACTTATAGTAAATATAATTATAATAAAATAAAAAAACACTTCATATTGAACAAAATTCTAAATATATCACTACTTTACGTACACCATTCAAATCAATAAATTAGTCATACTAAATAAATAAAATACTCAAAGAATATACTATTTTTTAGTTATATTGTATGTTTGTAAAATACTATTTTTCAAAATAAAGTAATATATAATGCAAGAAAATACACTTTGCAACTTGAAATTTTCAAAAAATTAAAAAAATAAAATATACAATATACACATTTTTTAATTAAAATTTTTATTTTGATAACTCAAAAAAATATAAATAGTTAAAAAATAATAAATATTTTGTCACATACACCATTTAAATAAATAAAATACTTATAGTAAATATAATTATAAATAAAATCACAACATTTCATATTGAACAAAATTTAAATATACACTACTTTACGTATAACATTCAAATCAATAAATTAGTCATATATAAATAAATAATACTCAAAGAATATACTATTTTTTAGTTATATTGTAATGTTAGTAACAAACTAATTTTTCAAAATAAAGTAATATAATGCAAGAAAATACACTTTGCAACTTGAAATTTTCAAAATTTAAAATACAAAATAAAATATACAATATACACATTTTTAAATTAAAAATTTTATTTTGATAACTCAAAAAAATATAAATAGTTAAAAAATAATAAATACTTTGTTCACATACACCATTAAATAATATAAAATACTTATATTAAATATAATTATGAATAAATCACAACACTTCATATTGAACAAAATTCTAAATAAACTCTACTTTACGTACACCATTCAAATCAATAAATTAGTCATACTAAATAAATAAAATACTCATAGAATATACTATTTTTTAGTTATATTCTAATGTTAGTAAAATACTATTTTTCAAAATAAAATAGTATAATGCAAGAAAATAAACTTTGCAACTTGAAATTTTCAAAAAATTAAAATACAAAATAAAATATCAATATACACATTTTTTAAATAAAAATTTTATTTTGATATTAAAAATATATAAATAGTTAAAAAATAATAAATACTTTGTTCACATACACCATTTAAAAAATAAAATACTTATAGTAAATATAATTATAAATAAAATCACAACATTCATATTGAACAAAATTCTAAATATACACTACTTTACGTACACCATTCAAATCAATAAATTAGTCATACTAAAATAAAATACTCATAGAATATACTATTTTTTAGTTATATTGTAATAATGTTAGTAAAATACTATTTTTCAAAATAAAGTAATATAATGCCAGAAAATACACTTTGCAACTTGAAATTTTCAAAAAATTAAAATACACAAATAAAATATACAATATACACATTTTTTAAATTAAAAATTTTATTTTGATAACTCAAAAAATATAAATAGTTAAAAAATAATAAATACTTTGTTCACATACACCATTTAAATAAATAATACTTATAGTAAATATAATTATAAATAAAAATCAAACATTTCATTTTGAACAAAATTCTAAATATACACTACTTTACGTACATCATTCAAATCAATAAATACACATATTAAATAATTAAGTCATAAAATCCTAAATATATACTAAAAGAAGTTTATTTCATAATCATAATTTTATCAACTACGTATCTACAATTTACATTGTAAATAAATATTAAATATTTTCGTTCGCATGCACTATTTAAATAAATAAAATGATACACATAATTTACGTACACCATTCAAATCAATAAATTAGTCATACTAAATAAATAAAATACTCATAGAATATACTATTTTTTAGTTATATTGTAATGTTAGTAAAATACTATTTTTCAAAATAAAATAATATAATGCAAGAAAATAAACTTTGCAACTTGAAATTTTCAAAAATAAATACAAAATAAAATATACAATATACACATTTTTTAAATTAAAATTTTTATTTTGATTACTCAAAAAATATAAATAGTTAAAAAATAATAAATACTTTGTTCACATACACCATTTAAATAAATAAAATACTTATAGTAAATATAATTATAAATAAAATCACCACTTCATATTGAACAAAATTCTAAATATACACTACTTTACGTACACCATTCAAATCAATAAATAGTCATACTAAATTAAAATAAAATACTCAAAGAATATACTATTTTTTAGTTATATTGTAATGTTTGTAATACTAATTTTTCAAAATAAAGTAATATAATGCAAGAAAATACACTTGCAACTTGAAATTTTCAAAAAATTAAAATACAAAATAAAATATACAATATACACATTTTTTAAATTAAAAATTTTATTTTGATAACTCAAAAAAATATAAATAGTTAAAAAATAATAATACTTTGTTCACATACACCATTTAAATAAATAAAATACTTATAGTAAATATAATTATAAATAAAATCACAACATTCATTTGAACAAAATTCTAAATATACACTACTTTACGTACATATTCAAATCAATAAATTACACATATTAAATAAATTAAGTCATAAAATCCTAATATATACTAAAAGAGTTATTTCATAATCATGAATTTTATCAACTACGTTATCTACAATTTACTTGTAAATAAATATTAAATATGTTTCGTTCGCATGCACTATTTAATAAATAAAATGATACACAATCTATACGTACACCATTCAAATCAATAAATTAGTCATACTAATAAATAAAATACTCATAGAATATACTATTTTTTAGTTAATATTGTAATGTTAGTAAAATACTATTTTTTCAAAATAAAATAATATAATGCAAGAATAAACTTTGCAACTTGAAATTTTCAAAATTAAAATACAAAATAAAATATACAATATACACATTTTTTAAATTAAAATTTTTATTTTGATTACTCAAAAAAATATAAATAGTTAAAAAATAATAAATACTTTGTTCACATACACCATTTAAATAAATAAAATACTTATAGTAAATATAATTATAAATAAAATCACAACATTTCATATTGAACAAAATTCTAAATATACACTACTTTACGTATAACATTCAAATCAATAAATTAGTCATACTAAATAAATAAAATACTCAAAGAATATACTATTTTTTAGTTATATTGTAATGTTAGTAAAATACTATTTTTCAAAATAAAGTAATATAATGCAAGAAAATACACTTTGCAACTTGAAATTTTCAAAAAATTAAAATACAAAATAAAATATACAATATACACATTTTTTAATTAAAAATTTTATTTTGATAACTCAAAAAAATATAAATAGTTAAAAAATAATAAATACTTTGTTCACATACACCATTTAAATAAATAAAATACTTATAGTAAATATAATTATGAATAAAATCACAACACTTCATATTGAACAAAATTCTAAATAAACTCTACTTTACGTACACCATTCAAATCAATAAATTAGTCATACTAAATAAATAAAATACTCATAGAATATACTATTTTTTAGTTATATTCTAATGTTAGTAAAATACTATTTTTCAAAATAAAATAGTATAATGCAAGAAAATAAACTTTGCAACTTGAAATTTTCAAAAAATTAAAATACAAAATAAAATATACATTATACACATTTTTTAATTAAAAATTTTATTTTGATAATTAAAAAATATATAAATAGTTAAAAAATAATAAATACTTTGTTCACATACACCATTTAAATAAATAAAATACTTATAGTAAATATAATTATAAATAAAATCACAACACTTCATATTGAACAAAATTCTAAATATACACTACTTTACGTACACCATTCAAATCAATAAATTAGTCATACTAAATAAATAAAATACTCATAGAATATACTATTTTTTAGTTATATTGTAATGTTAGAAAAATACTATTTTTCAAAATAAAATAGTATAATGCAAGAAAATAAACTTTGCAACTTGAAATTTTCAAAAAATTAAAATACAAAATAAAATATACAATATACACATTTTTTAAATTAAAAATTTTATTTTGATTACTCAAAAAAATATAAATAGTTACAAAATAATAAATACTTTGTTCACATACACCATTTAAATAAATAAAATACTTATATTAAATATAATTATAAATAAAATCACAACATTTCATATTGAACAAAATTCTAAATATACACTACTTTACGTATAACATTCAATGATTTTTTATTAAATTTTAAAAATTTTCTTTTTTAGTTCTACTTTTAAAATTGAGTATACACTTTAGTCATTCTAAATAAAATCATTTTATACTATGTAAGAAATTTAGTTATATTTACTTTTCAAAAATGGAATACATATTGACTTTTTTGTCCTATTTTGTTAGTTTTTGAAACTTTTATATATTTTATATTTTTGAGTTAATGTGCTAGTAGAATTTAGTTTATACTTTTAAATTATATTTTAAAAAAAATTGGAATATATTTCAATAATTAAATTTATTAAATCTTCTAATTTACCTCTAACAATGAGAATAAATAAAAAGGCAAAAAAATCACGGTTTTATTAGAATTTAGAATTTTAGATTATTTATAGATTGTTTAGTTAGACTAAATAAAACTATTTAATACTTTCGAAATGAGCTGAAGTAGATATGCTTTAAAAATAATTGTTACATACTATTTATTTATGTATTTAATTGATTTTATTTTTTGGATTTTAATATTTTTAAATATTTATATTTTTGAGTTATTATTGTACTAAAAATTTAGTATATGCAATTAAATTAAATAGTGTAAAATAAACAAAACCTTTAATTATACTATCAACATTAATGTATTGGCTTTAGTTATTTAAAATAGAAACTGTTTAATACTATTGATTAAAATATGTTTACATTTGAAATATTGGAATACAAATTTATTTTTTTAAATATAATTTTTCATTATTTTATATTAAATTTTAAAATTTTAAAAATTTTCTTTTTTAGTTCTACTTTTAAAATTGAGTATACACTTTAGTCATTCTAAATAAAACCGTTTTATACTATGAAAGAAATTTAATTATATTTACCTTTCAAAAAAGGAATACATATGAATTTTTTTGTCGTATTTTGTTTGTTTTTAAATTTTTATATATTTTATATTTTTGAGTTAATGTGCTAGTACAATTTAGTATATACTTTTAAATTATAATTAAAAAAATTTGAAAAATATTTCAATAATTAAATTTATTAAATATTCTAATTTACCTCTAACAATGAGAATAAATAAACTGGCAAAAAAATTACGGTTTTATTAGAATTTAGAATTTTAGATTATTTATGTATTGTTTAGTTACACTAAATAAAAACTCATTAATACTATCGAAATGAACTGAAATAGATATGCTTTAAAAATATTTGTTACATATTATTTATTTCTGTGTTTAATTGATTTTATTTTTTGGATTTTAATATTTTTAAATATTTATATTTGGAGTTATTGTTGTAGTAAAAATTTAGTATATACATTTAATTTAAATAGTGTATAATAAAGAAAACCTTTAAATATACTATCAATATTAATGTATTGGCTTTTGTTATTCAAAATATAAACTATTTAATACTATCGATTAAAATATGTTTACATTTGAAAATTGGAATACAAATTTATTTTTTAAATATAATTTTTAATGATTTTCTATTAAATTTTAAAAATTTTGAAAATTTTCTTTTTTAGTTCTACTTTTAAAATTGAGCATACACTTTAGTCATTCTAAATAAAACCGTTTTATACTATGTAAGAAATTTAATTATATTTACTTTTCAAAAATAGAATACATATTGAATTTTTTGTCCTATTTTGTTAGTTTTTGAAACTTTTATATATTTTATATTTTTGAGTTATTGTGCTAGTAGAATTTAGTATATACTTTTAAATTATATTTAAAAAAAATTGGAAAGTATTTCAATAATTAAATTTATTAAATCTTCTAATTTACCTCTAACAATGAGAATAAATAAAAAGGCAAAAAAATTACGGTTTTATTAGAATTTAGAATTTTAGATTATTTATAGATTGTTTAGTTACACTAAATAAAAACTATTTACTACTTTCGAAATGAGCTGAAGTAGATATGCTTTAAAAATAATTGTTACATACTATTTATTTCTGTATTTAATTGATTTTATTTTTTAGATTCTAATATTTTTTAATATTTATATTTTGAGTAATTATTGCACTAAAAATTTAGTACATGCAATTAAATTAAATAGTGTAAAATAAACAAAACCTTTAATTATACTATCAGCATTAATGTATTGGCTTTAGTTATTTAAAATACTAATTGTTTAATACTATCGATTAAAATATGTTTACATTTGAAATATTAGAATACAAATTTATTTTTTTAAATATAATTTTTAATGATTTTTTATTAAATTTTAGTACAATTTAGTATTTACATTTAAATTATATTTAAAAAAAATTGAAAAATATTTCAATAATTAAATTTATTAAATTTTCAAAATTGCCTCTACAATGAGAATAAATAAAAAGGCAAAAAAATTATGGTTTTATTAGAATTATGAATTTTAGATTATTTATATATTGTTTAGTTACAATAAATAAAAACTATTTAATACTATCGAAATAAACTAAAATAGATATGCTTTAAAAATATTTGTTACATATTATTTATTTTTGTATTTAATTGATTTCATTTTGTAAATTTTAATATTTTTAAATATTTATATTTGGAATTATTGTTGTAGTAAAAATTTAGAATTTACAATTAAATTAAATAAAGAAAACCTTTAATTATCCTATCAATATTAATGTATTGGTTTTAGTTATTCAAAATAGAAACTATTTAATACTATCGATTAAAATACGTTTACATTTGAAATATTAGAATACAAATTTATTTTTTTAAATTTATTTTTTAATGATTTTTTATTAAATTTTAAAATTTTGAAAATTTTGAAAATTTTCTTTTTTAGTTCTACTTTTAAAATTGAGTATACAGTTTACTTATTCTAAATAAAACCATTTAATACTATGTAAGAAATTTAATTATATTTACTTTTCAAAAAAGGAATACATATTAATTTTTTTGTCGTATTTTGTTAGTTTTTAAATTTTTTATATATTTTATATTTTTGATTTAATGTGCTAGTACAATTTAGTATTTACATTTAAATTATATTTAAAAAAATTGAAAAATATTTCAATAATTAAATTTATTAAATTTTCAAAATTGCCTCTAACAATGATAATAAATAAAAGGGCAAAAAAATTACGGTTTTATTAGAATTTTGAATTTTAGATTATTTATACATTGTTTAGTTACAATAAATAAAAACTATTTAATACTATCGAAATAAACTAAAATAGATATGCTTTAAAAATATTTGTTACATATTATTTATTTTTGTATTTAATTAATTTCATTTTGTAAATTTTAATATTTTTAAATATTTATATTTGGAATTATTGTCGTAGTAAAAATTTAGTATTTACAATTAAATTAAATAATATAAAATAAAGAAAACCTTTAATTATCCTATCAATATTAATGTATTGGCTTTAGTTATTCAAAATAGAAACTATTTAATACTATCGATTAAAATACGTTTACATTTGAAATATTAGAATACAAATTTATTTTTTTAAATTTATTTTTTAATGATTTTTTATTAAATTTTAAAATTTTGAAAATTTTGAAAATTTTCTTTTTTAGTTCTACTTTTAAAATTGAGTATACACTTTACTTATTCTAAATAAAACCATTTAATACTATGTAAGAAATTTAATTATATTTACTTTTCAAAAAAGAAATACATATTAATTTTTTTGTCGTATTTTGTTAGTTTATAAATTTTTTATATATTTTATATTTTTGATTTAATGTGCTAGTACAATTTAGTATTTACATTTAAATTATATTTAAAAAAATTGAAAAATATTTCAATAATTAAATTTATTAAATTTTCAAAATTGCCTCTAACAATGATAATAAATAAAAGGGCAAAAAAATTACGGTTTTATTAGAATTTTGAATTTTAGATTATTTATACATTGTTTAGTTACAATAAATAAAAACTATTTAATACTATCGAAATAAACTAAAATAGATATGCTTTAAAAATATTTGTTACATATTATTTATTTTTGTATTTAATTAATTTCATTTTGTAAATTTTAATATTTTTAAATATTTATATTTGGAATTATTGTTGTAGTAAAAATTTAGTATTTACAATTAAATTAAATAATATAAAATAAAGAAAACCTTTAATATCCTATCAATATTAATGTATTGCTTTAGTTATTCAAAATAGAAACTATTTAATACTATCGATTAAAATACGTTTACATTTGAAATATTAGAATACAAATTTATTTTTTTAAATTTATTTTTTAATGATTTTTTATTAAATTTAAATTTTGAAAATTTTCTTTTTTAGTTCTACTTTTAAAATTGAGTATACACTTTACTTATTCTAAATAAAACCATTTAATACTATGTAAGAAATTTAATTATATTTACTTTTCAAAAAAGGAATACATATTAATTTTTTTGTCGTATTTTGTTAGTTTTTAAATTTTTTATATTTTATATTTTTGATTTAATGTGCTAGTACAATTTAGTATTTACATTTAAATTATATTTAAAAAAATTGAAAAATATTTCAATAATTAAATTTATTAAATTTTCAAAATTGCCTCTAACAATGATAATAAATAAAAGGCAAAAAAATTACGGTTTTATTAGAATTTTGAATTTTAGATTATTTATACATTGTTTAGTTACAATAAATAAAAACTATTTAATACTATCGAAATAAACTAAAAAATATATGCTTTAAAAATATTTGTTACATATTATTTATTTTTGTATTTAATTAATTTCATTTTGTAAATTTTAATATTTTTAAATATTTATATTTGGAATTATTGTTGTAGTAAAAATTTTGAATTTACAATTAAATTAAATAATATAAAATAAAGAAAACCTTTAATTATCCTATCAATATTAATGTATTGGCTTTAGTTATTCAAAATAGAAACTATTTAATACTATCGATTAAAATACGTTTACATTTGAAATATTAGAATACAAATTTATTTTTTTAAATTTTTTTTTTGAATGATTTTTTATTAAATTTTAAAATTTTGAAAATTTTCTTTTTTAGTTCTACTTTTAAAATTGAGTATACACTTTACTTATTCTAAATAAAACCATTTAATACTATGTAAGAAATTTAATTATATTTACTTTTCAAAAAAGGAATACATATTAATTTTTTTGTCGTATTTTGTTAGTTTTTAAATTTTTTATATATTTTATATTTTTGATTTAATGTGCTAGTACAATTTAGTATTTACATTTAAATTATATTTAAAAAAATTGAAAAATATTTCAATAATTAAATTTATTAAATTTTCAAAATTGCCTCTAATAACGATAATAAATAAAAGGGCAAAAAAATTACGGTTTTATTAGAATTTTGAATTTTAGATTATTTATACATTGTTTAGTTACAATAAATAAAAACTATTTAATACTATCGAAATAAACTAAAATAGATATGCTTTAAAATATTTGTTACATATTATTTATTTTTGTATTTAATTAATTTCATTTTTAAATTTAATATTTTTATTTTTTTAAATATTTATATTTGGAATTATTGTTGTAGTAAAAATTTAGTATTTACAATTAAATTAAATAATATAAAATAAAGAAAACCTTTAATTATCCTATCAATATTAATGTATTGGCTTTAGTTATTCAAAATAGAAACTATTTAATACTATCGATTAAAATACGTTTACATTTGAAATATTAGAATACAAATTTATTTTTTTAAATTTATTTTTTAATGATTTTTTATTAAATTTTAAAATTTTGAATATTTTATTTTTTAAATTTTTTCTTTGAATGATTTTTTATTAAATTTTAAATTTTGAAAATTTTATTTTCTAGTTCTACTTTAAAATTGAGTATACACTTTACTTATTCTAAATAAAACCATTTAATACTATGTAAGAAATTTAATTATATTTACTTTTAAAAGGAATACATATTAATTTTTTGTCGTATTTTGTTAGTTTTTAAATTTTTATTTATTTTATATTTTTGATTTAATGTGCTAGTACAATTTAGTATTTACATTTAAATTATATTTAAAAAAATTGAAAAATATTTTAATAATTAAATTTATTAAATTTTCAAAATTGCCTCTAACAATGATAATAAATAAAAAGGCAAAAAAATTACGGTTTTATTAGAATTTTGAATTTTAGATTATTTATATATTGTTTAGTTACAATAAATAAAAACTATTTAATACTATCGAAATAAACTAAAATAGATATGCTTTAAAATATTTGTTACATATTATTTATTTTTGTATTTAATTAATTCATTTTGTAAATTTTAATATATTTAAATATTTATATTTGGAATTATTGTTGTAGTAAAAATTAGTATTTACAATTAAATTAAATAATATAAATAAAAAGAAACCTTTAATTATCCTATCAATATTAATGTATTGGCTTTAGTTATTCCAATAGAAACTATTTAATACTATCGATTAAAATACGTTTACATTTGAAATATTAGAATACAAAATTATTTTTTAAATTTTTCTTTGAATGATTTATTTTTAATTTTAAAATTTTGAAATTTTTCTTTGTTAGTTCTACTTTTAAAATTGAGTATACACTTTACTTATTCTAAATAAAACCATTTAATACTATGTAAGAAATTTATTATATTTTACTTTTCAAAAAAGGAATACATATTAATTTTTTTGTATTAATTTTTTTGTCGTATTTTGTTAGTTTTAAATTTTTTATATATTTTATATTTTTGATTTAATGTGCTAGTACAATTTAGTATTTACATTTAAATTATATTTAAAAAAAATGAAAAAATATTTCAATAATTAAATTTATTAAATTTTCAAAATTGCCTCTAACAATGAGAATAAATAAAAAGGCAAAAAAATTACGATTTTATTAGAATTTTGAATTTTAGATTATTTATATATTGTTTAGTTACAATAAATAAAAACTATTTAATACTATCGGAAATAAACTAAAATAGATATGCTTTAAAATTATTGTTACATATTATTTATTTTTGTATTTAATTGATTTCATTTTGTAATTTTAATATTTTTAAATATTTATATTTGGAATTATTGTTGTAGTAAAAATTTAGAATTTACAATTAAATTAAATAATGTAAAAAAAAGAAAACCTTTAATTATCCTATCAATATTAATGTATTGGCTTTAGTTATTCAAAATAGAAACTATTTAATACTATCGATTAAAATACGTTTACATTTGACATATTAGAATACAAATTTATTTTTTAATTTTTTTTTCTTTGAATGATTTTTTATTAAATTTTAAAATTTTGAAAATTTTCTTTTTAGTTCTACTTTTAAAATTGAGTATACACTTTACTTATTCTAAATAAAACCATTTAATACTATGTAAGAAATTTAATTATATTTACTTTTCAAAAAGGAATACATATTAATTTTTGTCGTATTTTGTTAGTTTTAAATTTTTATATATTTTATATTTTTGATTTAATGTGCTAGTACAATTTAGTATTTACATTTAAATTATATTTAAAAAATTGAAAAATATTTCAATAATTAAATTTATTAAATTTTCAAAATTGCCTCTAACAATGATAATAAATAAAAAGCAAAAAAATTACGGTTTTATTAGAATTAAGAATTTTAGATTATGTATATATTGTTTTAGTTACAATAAATAAAAACTATTTAATACTATCGAAATAAACTAAAATAAATATGCTTTAAAAATATTTGTTACATATTATTTATTTTGTATTTAATTATTTCATTTTGTAAATTTTAATTTTTTTAAATATTTTAATTGGAATTATTGTTTAGTAAAAATTTAGTATTTACAATTAAATAAATAATATAAATAAAGAAAACCTTTAATTATCCTATCAATATTAATGTATTGGCTTTAGTTATTCAAAATAGAAACTATTTAAAACTATCGATTAAAATACGTTTACATTTGAAATATTAGAATACAAATTTATTTTTAAAATTTATTTTTAATGATTTTTTATTAAATTTTAAAATTTTGAAATTTTTATTTTTTAGTTCTACTTTTAAAATTGAGTATACACTTTATTTATTCTAAATAAACCATTTATACTATGTAAGAAATTTAATTATATTTACTTTTGAAAAAAGGAATACATATTAATTTTTTTGTCGTATTTTGTTAGTTTTTAAATTTTTTACATATTTTATATTTTTGATTTAATGTGCTAGTACAATTTAGTATTTACATTTAATTATATTTAAAAAATTGAAAAATATTTCAATAATTAAATTTATTAAATTTTCAAAATTGCCTCTAACAATGAGAATAAATAAAATGGCAAAAAATTTGGTTTTATTTTAAAATTTTGAATTTTAGATTATTTATATATTGTTTAGTTACAATAAATAAAAAACTATTTAATACTATCGAAATAAACTAAAATAGATATGCTTTAAAAATATTCGTTACATATTATTTATTTTTGTATTTAATTAATTTCATATTGTAAATTTTAATATTTTTATATTATTTGGAATTATTGTGTAGTAAAAATTTAGTAGATATTTACAATTAAATAATATATAAAATAAAGAAAACCTTTAATTATCCTATCAATATTAATGAATTGGCTTTAGTTATTCAAATTAGAAACTATTTAATACTATCGATTAAAATACGTTTACATTTCGAAATATTAGAATACAAATTTATTTTTTAAAATTTATTTTTTAATAATTTTTTATTAAAATTTTAAAATTTGAAAATTTTTCTTTTAGTTCTACTTTTAAAATTGAGTATACACTTTACTTATTCTAAATAAAACCATTTAATACTAT
>JAGSPU010001130.1:0-15604 GCA_019321725.1 Paulownia fortunei
CATTATGAAATTTATTTTTGGGTTAGGAAACATTGGTGAAAAGTACGATCAGACGCGTCACAACATTGGATTCATGGCAATTGATGCTTTTGCGGCTGCTCACATGCAACTTTTTCACCAACAAAGCAGTTTGCATTAACCGCTAAAATTCAAGTTGATGGCGTACCAGTTATGCTGGTCAAGCCGTACCACTTATATGAATGATTCAGGTAAAGCGGTTCGGGCAATTTTAGATTACTATGATGGTGATGTGACTGATATCATGGTGTTAGCTGATGACATGGATATGCCCTTTGGAAAATTACGTTTTCGTGCGAAAGGATCAGCCGGTGGACACAATGGACTCAAAAGTATTATGGCGCACACAGATTTACAAACATTTTTGCGCTTGAAGTTTGGACTGGGACACCCGGAACATGAAAAACAAGTGGTGATTAACTATGTTTTGGGTCATTTTTCAAAGCAGAGTCAGAAATCGTCGAGACAATGCTTGCACGCAGCACGCAGGCCATTTCTGATTGGATCAACGGGGCAACAATCGCCGAGTTAAGCAATCAATATAACGGGGTAAATGAGTTTAGTTAAATATTTAAGTCAAACAGATACAATTCAAACAATTGTCAAACAAGCAACTGGTGCCGCAACACAGTTGCTTTTAGGCGTGAATGGCACGGTAAAAGCAGCGAGCATTGCCGCTATTTTTAATGCTAATCCCCGTTCAAATTCTGGTCATTGCGGACACACAAACACACGCGGAACAACTTATTTTGACGTTGCTGCATTAGTTGATGATGGTATACCAATTTCCAGCAGAAGAATCAGTGGCAACGGAGATGGCGATTAGTTCATCAGAATTACGCTTGCAGCGTTTACAAACACTGATGGCACTCGTGACTGGTCAACCTATGATCGTTGTGACTAATTTAGCGGGTGCAGAGCGTTTACTGCCTGATATGGCAACCGTGACTGCTGCTCGCTTGACGATTCGCGTTGGTGAGACCTATGATTTTCAGAGATCAAGAACACGTTGATGATGATGGGGTACTCACCAGTAAAGCTCGTACAAACACCCGGTGAGTTTGCGCAACGTGGTTCAATTATTGACATTTATCCGCTAACAGCCAACGATCCGATTCGTTTGGATTTTTTTGACGATGAATTAGATCAATTAAAACAATTTGATGTTACAAGCCAAAAAAGCATCGCTAGTTTAGAAGCAGTAACAATTGATCCAGCAACTGACTTTGTTGTGTCAGAGTCACAATACGATCAGGCTAAATTAGCCATTGAAACGGCGTTTAGTGATAATCGACCCGCCTAAACGGGGCTGCAAAAAAACATGCTACTGACGGTTTTGCTTTAACACAACATGTTCTAAACGCCCATGAACGTGGACCGGAATTGTTGCCTTATATGCAATATTTTTTCAACGGACAAACAACCTTACTCGATTATTTCGTGATGACGCTTTGATAGTGATTGATGAGTACACGCGTCTCACCGAAACAAGATTACAGCAATTAACCCGTGACCAAGAATGGATTGACAAACAAATTGAAAGTTCAATTATTGCCACACCAAACATGGCGTGTTAACATTGCTGATCAAATGCGCATAATCAACGCACCAGTTTATATTTGGCCAACTTTCAACGTGGTTTGAATCGTATTAAATTTGGATGCAATGGTTTGAAATAACAACGCGACCAGCGAACCATATTATGGCCAAATCAATGCCCTCAAGAATGATTAACATACGCACAAGAGGCTGGGGCGACAGTCATTTTGATGATTGATGATGCCAAGCAGCGTCATGATTTTGCGTCGTCACTTGTTGATTTTAAAATACCAATTACTGAAACAACCGAAGTCTTACCTAATCAAGTTCAGATTATGTCTGGCGCGTTGACAGCGGGGATTGAGTGGCCACAGTTGCAATTGACAGTATTCACGCAACGAGAATTATTTGCACAAACGCACAAAACAGCACCACGTACGCGAAAGATTGCTAACGCAGAGCGTTTGAAAATCGTATAATGAGTTGAACGTTGGTGATTATGTCGTTTCACATTAATCATGGTATTGGACGTATACGAAGGCCTTCAAACCATTGAAGCAGATGGTGGCAAGCAAGATTATCTATCAATTGCTTATCAACAAACGCTAAGATTTTCATTCCAGTGACGCAACTGAATTTAATTCAGAAATATATTGGTGCGTCAGATGCTGCTAAGGCACCAAAGCTGAATAAGTTAGGTGGTAGTGAATGGGCTAAACCAAACGACAAGTTGCGGCAAAGATAGAAGATATTGCGGATGATTTGCTTGAATTATATGCCAAGCGTGAAGCACAACAAGGGTTTGCTTTTCCACCAGACGATACCGCGCAATTTGAAGTTTGATACAGCCTTTCGCTATCCTGAAACCCCAGACAAATTCGCAGTATCGAAGAAATTAAAGTTGATATGCAAAAAATCAGACCAATGGATCGCTTATTGGTTGGGGATGTCGGCTTTGGTAAGACGGAAGTTGCCTTACGTGCAGTGTTTAAAGCGGCTCATGCTGGGAAACAAGTTGCCTTTTTAGCACCAACAACGATTTTGGTACAACAACATTATGAAACAATGAAAGCGCGGTTTGACGATTTTCCAGAAATCAGAATTGGCGTATTGAGTCGCTTTCAGACACCATCTCAAAACAAAGCGGTGATTAGCCAACTCAAGGCACATGAATTAGATGTTGTGGTTGGCACGCATCGTTTGTTAAGTCAAGATGTTAACTTTGCTGACTTAGGGTTGTTGATTATTGATGAAGAACAACGTTTTGGCGTCAAACATAAAGAACGCCTCAAGCAGTTGCGCACTAGCGTTGATGTGTTGACATTGACAGCGACGCCAATTCCTAGAACATTGAATATGGCAATGGTCGGAGCACGTGATTTGTCAGTCATTGAGACACCACCAGCCAACCGTTATCCCATTCAGACTTATGTCATGGAAGCTGATTGGACTGTGTACGTGATGCCATTGAAAAAGAAATTGCACGTGATGGACAAGTCTTCTATTTACACAACCGTGTGATGGATTAGATCGTGTGTTGTGAGTCAAATCGAAGATATTGTGCCAAGTGCCAGAGTGGCAGCAATTCATGGCCAAATGTCTGAGACACAGTTAGAAAGTATTTTATATGATTTCTTGAATGGTGATATGATGTTTTGGTGACAACAACAATTATCGAAACTGGTGTGATATTCCTAACGCTAATACCTTAATTGTGGAAAATGCTGATCACATGGGATTGTCACAATTGTATCAATTGCGTGGTCGGGTTGGAAGATCAACACGACTAGCTTATGCATATTTCACTTATCCATTTACTAGAACACCTTCTGAAGAAGCTGAAAAACGATTGGAAGCAATTCGCGACTTTACTGAATTGGGCTCTGGTTTAAAATTGCAATGCGTGATTTGAGTATTCGTGGTGCGGGTGATTTGTTAGGGAAGCAACAACATGGCTTTATTGACTCTGTGGGTTATGATATGTATACACAGATGTTGAAAGACACTGTTGCTCAAAAGCAAGGCAGGCTGTTACTTCAGATCAACCAGAAACAGATGCTGAGCTGATTTTAGAGTTCTAGCTTATCTACCAGACGATTATGTCAGTGATAATGCGCCAAAAAATTGAACTTTATACACGAGTACGGCAAGCAAAGACAGACGATGTGTTTGAAGATATTGAAGCGGACATGTTGGATCGATTTGGCGAAATGCCGGATGAAGTGGCGCGCTTATTGTTGGTCGGTCGGATTAAACAATTGGCTGATCAAGCGCAAATTGTCAATATACGGCGTCAACGTAAGCAGTTAGCCATTACATTTAATGCACAAGCCACGGCAAAGTTATCAGGTGAGACAATTTTTGAAGCGCTCATAGATGTACCACTGAAAGCAGCGGTACGAACAGAATCAGGTGACTTGCAGGTAATATTGACCGTCAATGATGTTGCTGAAAGCAGTATATGGCTCAATATTTTGAGAGATTTCCTATTAGTCGTGATTGAAAAAGAACAAACTGAACTAGAAAAGGGAGTAACTTATGCGTTTAGATAAATACCTTAAAATTTCTCGCTTAATTAAGCGGCGTACCGTTGCAAAAGAAATTGCCGATCAGGGACGTATTTCAATTAATGGTAAGGTGGCAAAGTCTTCAACAGATGTTGCTACAAACGATGAACTTGAAATTCGTTTTGGTAACAAAACGGTGACGGTTAAAGTGGTTAAGATTGTGGAAACGACCAAAAAAGAAGAATCTGCTGATATGTACGAGGTTTTGCGTGAAACGTATGCGCAAGACTTCCGAGAAGTTGGTGACGAAAAGTAAGCAAATTATTAAACAAGTCTAAAGATTGTTGAAAAGTGTTAAAGAACGTGCGACACTTATTATAGGTAAAATTCACATGGCGTTTATAGACAAAAAAAACAATCAAATATTACGCCACTTAATCCAGCAATTGCACGTGAAATTCAAAATTCTGAATTAGCAAATGCACAGGCAGCGAAGCATTATCGTAGAGCCCATGCGCGTCGCGAAAAACATTTTATTGATTGGCGCGCTAGTGGCGACTATTTTTGCCGTGCAATTATTGATTGGTCAGGTAAAACTACATGCGGCTAATCAGCAGCTGACCAAAACTCAGGATCGCTTGGAACACGTTCAAAAAACAAATACGCAGTTAGCGACAAATGTTAAGCGTCTTAAAAACCCTACTTATTTGCAACAATTACTACGCGATAAGTATGGTTACTCAAAACCCGGCGAAATCATTTATAACTTACCTGCAGATAATAACTAGGAGAAGCACCCGAAGGTGCCTTTTTCATAATAATGGAAAAAATTAAACAAGCAATTAAACAAAAGTCGTGGCCAGCAACGGTTATTTGGCTGTTTCTGTGGCGTGGACTCTGTTGTGTTACTCCACGCACTAGCGCAAATGCCAATCCGGATTGTCGTCGCGCACGTCAACTATCATTTACGCCCAGGAAGCGATGCAGATGCGTCTTTTGTGCCAAACTAGCCCAAAAATGAATGTCATTTTTGAACAGCGTGACTGGCAAAACAGAACCTAATCATGCCATTGAAAAAGAAGCTCGAATTTTTCGCTATGATTTTTTTAATGCGTTAGCAGATCGGTATCAAACGACACATCGTCGTAGCGCATCATGCTAATGACCAGGCAGAAACAGTTTTATTGAAAAATGATTAGAGGTGGTCAATTACGTCAGATGGCGGGCATGATGACTAAAACGAACCGTATTATTCGTCCTTTTTTGACGTTGACTAAACAAGAATTAATTGCCTATGCTCATCGTAATCAGTTGAAATGGCGAGAAGATAGTACTAACTCAGATCCAAATTATACGCCAAGGAAACTTATTGCGTAATGATGTGCTGCCAAAACTCACAACCATTAATGCGCAAGCTGTTCGACATATTAATGACATGGCGCAACAAATTCAAAATCAAGAACGCTTAATTGACGAACAAGCTGCCATTTATGCGCCAAAATATCGCGTCTTGGCATACGATTCCACAGCATGGCAGGCACCTACATTAAAATATTGGTTGCAAGACAAACAAATATTTAATATAAAGAGAGCCAAATTTTGCAAGCGCTTCAACTTCTCAATAATGATTCAAAGCCAAATGGTCGTATTACTTTGAATCAAGGTGTGCAACTAGTCAAAAGCTATAATCATTTGGACTACAAAAAGAGCAAAATAGGGACCAAGTTTTGTCGCCAGTTATGTTAAAATTGAATCAACGTATTTTTGGCAAATAAGTCATGGTTATGGACTGATCACGAGCCAATTCTTGACATTCCGCTGTTGCATTTGCAATCGGTTCTGAAAAGGCAGTGCTTTGCTTGCGTTTGGCTAACGCTAGTGATAAAATTGCTCTCATAAACGGCCATAAAAAGTTGAGACGACTAGCAATTGATGAAAAACTAACGTTACAAGAACGTGAAACAATGTTAGTGCTTACAACGGCGGATGATTGTATTGTCGCAGTGCAGGTACGCAACGATGAATGCGTGTCAGTGCAGAATATACTGTTAAACAAAATACGCAGCCAAATTGGCTTGTATGGCGAATTGAGGAAACATAAGTGGATAACGATATAGAAGAAGTCTTGTACGATCAGGCAAGCATTCAGCAAGCAGCGCAGCGTTTGGGTAAGCAAATTACTGAAGACTACGCGCGCGAGCGTCCCTTGTTCTTGTCAGTCTTAAAAGGTGCATACCTTTGGACGGCTGATTTGATCCGTGAGGTTGATTTATACGCGGAATTAGAATTTATTAAAATTTCTAGTTATCACGGCGGCGTTGCAAGTACTGAGAAATCACATTGGTGACAGACATTCGGTCTGACGTCCAAAATCGTGATGTGATTATTTTAGAAGATATTGTCGATACTGGTCAATCCTTGCTGTTTATGAAAGAATTACTGGCTAAACGGGGTGCACGATCAATTAAAGTCGCGACTTTATTGGACAAAAAAGAGGGACGTAAGGTTGAAGTAACTGCTGACTATATTGGCTTTGATGTCCGTAATCAATTTGTGGTCGATATGGTCTAGATTACAAAGACTTTTATCGGAACTTACCGTACGTTGGTATTTTGAAAAAAGAAGTGTACACCAAATAGAAATTGAGGAATTACGATGAAAAATAACAAAGGCGGTTTCTTTCGAAATAGTATTTTCTACGTCTTTATCTTTCTTGTTGTTGTTGCATGTTTTATGGCTTGTTCGGTAACGATAAGTCAACGACTAAAACTTAACATCAAGTGAATTTATTAAGGCGCTGAATGACAAAGAAATCAAGTCAATTACAGTGCAACCTGGTAACAGTATTTATAATATTACTGGTACTTATAAAAAAGCACAAACTGCTTCTAAAGATAGCGGTATTAGCTTCTTACAGCCAACGCAAAAGGTGACAAAATTCACGTCAACTTTGCTGCCTAACGATGCCTCACTAAAGGAAGTTACGCAAGCTGCAAGCAAGACGAAGACTGAATTAGTTACAAAACAGGCTGAAAATTCTGGTTTTTGGCTAAACTTGTTGGTATCACTCATTCCAGTTTTGCTAATTGTGGCTGTCTTCTATGTCATGATGATCAAGCTGGTGGTGGAGGCGGTCAAGGCGGTATGATGAGCTTTGGCAAGTCAAGGCTAAGCCATCAGATCCAAAGATAATAAAGTTCGGTTCGCCGATGTCGCTGGTGCAGAAGAAGAAAAGCAAGAACTGGTTGAGTTGTTGAATTCTTAAAAATCACCAAAAGAAATTTGTGAGTTTAGGGGCTCGTATACCAAAGGGTGTTCTTTTGGAAGGACCTCCGGGAACTGGTAAGACATTACTGGCAAAGGCTGTCGCTGGTGAAGCCAGTGTACCATTCTTCTCAATGTCTGGTTCGGACTTCGTGGAAATGTTTGTTGGTGTTGGTGCTTCGCGTGTTCGTGACTTGTTTGAAAACGCTAAGAAGTCAGCCCAGCAATTATTTTCATTGATGAAATTGATGCTGTTGGTCGTCGCCGTGGTACCGGAATGGGTGGCGGTAACGATGAGCGCGAGCAACTCTTGAACCAAATTTGATTGAAATGGATGGTTTTGAAGGTTCAGAAGGGGTTATTATTTTGGCTTCTACCAACCGTTCAGATGTATTGGATCCGGCTTTGCTTCGTTCTGGTCGATTTGATCGTAAGATTTTGGTTGGTGCACCAGATGTTAAAGGACGTGAAGCAATTTTTGAATGTCACGCCAAAATAAGCATTAGCTGACAACGTTGATTTGAAAGCAATTGCGCAACAGACACCAGGATATGTTGGTGCTGACTTAGAAAACTTGTTGAACGAAGCAGCGTTGTTAGCAGCTCGTCGCAATAAGAAAAGGTTGATGCTGCTGATATTGATGAAGCGGAAGATCGTATTTTCCAAGGTCCTGCGAAAACAATCGTGGTATGTCAGAATCAGAACGACGTACAACCGCTTATCACGAAGCGGGCATGCGTTGGTTGGGTTGGTCCGTTCAGAAGCTTCAGTTGTTCGTAAGGTAACAATCGTCCCACGTGGTCGCATTGGTGGTTATGCCCTATGACGCCCAAAAACGATCGTTACAACTTGAAGTATTCTGAAGCTAAGGAACAATTAGCTGGTTTGATGGGTGGTCGTGCCGCCGAAATCTTCATGTTTAATGAAGCAAGTTCTGGTGCTTCCAACGATTTCCAGCAAGCAACAGGATTGGCACGTCAAATGGTAACTGCTTTTGGTATGTCAGATAAGTTGGGTATGGTACAACTTGAAGGTAATGCCAGTGTTGGTTATGCTGATCAAGGTGGCAATCGCGCATATTCTGAAGAAACTGCACGTCTGATTGATGAAGAAGTTCGTCGTTTGGCACAAGAGGCTTTCAACGATGCGTTAACGATTTTGCAAGAGCACAAAGATAAGTTGACAGCTATTGCTGAAGCTTTGCTTGAAGTTGAAACGTTGGACGAAAGACAAATTAAAGACATTTATGAAACGGGTGAATTTACACGTAAAGATGTCCAAGATGATGATCATTGGCAACTGCTAAGTCGTTTGAAGAAGCTAAGGCAGCAGCTGATGCAAAGATTCTCAAGCTGAAGAAAAATATGAACATCCAGATAGTGAGTCAAAAGATGATGATACAACTTCCGATTCAGAAGTTGTTGAAGCACCTGATGATGCACCAACTGATGACAATCATGATAAAATTAGTAAAATAGAAGTTGACCGTCAGGTCGACTTTTTTATTTGAAGTTAAGGAAATGATTAAATGGCTGATCAGTTTATTAAGGCAATTACAAAAAATAATGACTTTCGTGCATTTGCTGTGAAGGGACAAATTTAGTTCGAGAAGCAGCACAAACTCATGATACAACGCGTATCGCTTCGGTTATTTTGGGTCGTGGTTTATTAGCGTCGACGTTGATGGCACAGGCTGTTTTAAAAGGGGAAGAACGTCTCTCAATTCAGCTTAATGGCGTGGACCAATTGGCA
Source organism: Paulownia fortunei (assembly GCA_019321725.1). NCBI lineage: Eukaryota > Viridiplantae > Streptophyta > Magnoliopsida > Lamiales > Paulowniaceae > Paulownia > Paulownia fortunei. Next base: position 9,081 of record JAGSPU010001130.1, read on the forward strand.
CGTTGTGGTAGAAGCGGACGCTAAAGGCAGTGTACGCGGTTATGTGACCAATCCGCAACTAGACGTGGTATTGAATGATGCGGACAATTGGATGTTGCGCAATCGGTTGGACACAATGGGGTTTTGCAAGTAACCAAATTTGCACCATACGCCAATCCCTATATTGGACAAAGTCAATTGGTGAGTGTGAAATTGGTGATGATTTTACTTACTATTTTGGCACAGTCTGAACAAATTCCATCGGCAATTGGTGTTTCGGTTTATATGAACGAGGATGATACAGTTGGTGTGGCAGGTGGATTCTTAGTACAAGCATTACCAGGCGCCACCGATGCATCAATTGATCAACTTGAGAAAGCACTGGCTAACATGCGACCGCTGTCTGATATGCTGTCAGATGGGTACACCCCGCTAGACATCTTAGAAGAAATATTTGGAAAAGGTGAAGTTAATATTTGCAAACGGCCGGTGTTGTTTAGCAGCGAGCCACCAAAATCTGCTTATGCTAAGATGTTAGCGACGTTACCGGCAGAAGAAATAAAAGCCATGATTGATGAAGATGATGGTGCAGAAGTTGTGGGTAAGTTTTCAGGCAAACGTTACTTTTTCACAGCCACAGAATTGCGAGAAATTTTGCAACAAATTGAAGAAAATAACGCATAATTTTGAGATTATGCCGTTTTTTTGGTATGATATTAATTAGTGGAGTGCGTTCAAAAAGCGCTCATCAGGGAAGGATTTTATACGAATGGCTGAAGAAAAAGCCCTTAATGATCAAATGTTAGCCCGTCGTCAGAAGTTAGCGACTCTTGTTGATGATTTACATTTAGATCCATTTGGCAAACGATTCGAACGCTCAGCTAAAGCGCAAGAATTGCATGATTTGTACGATAATAGTACTTTAGAAGAACTTGAAGCAGGACAACATGAGGTGACGATTGCTGGCCGTATGGTGGCTAAGCGTGGTGCCGGTAAAGTTATTTTGCGGACTTTCGCGACGTGTCAGGCAAAATCCAAGTTTATGCTAAGCGTGATGACTTAGGCGAAAATTACCCAATTATTAAGCGCGCTGACTTGGGTGATTTCTTGGTATTAAGGGTATCATGATGAAGACGGAAGCCGGCGAATTAACGGTTTGGCAACGCATTTGACACACTTGTCAAAAGCACTTCGTCCAATGCCTGATAAGTTCCATGTATTTCAGATGTCGAAACACGCTACCGTAAGCGTTATTTGGATTTGATTGCTAATGAGGAATCATTCAAAAAGTTCCAGCAACGGTCACATATTATATCAGCCATTCGCGCTTACATGGACAAAATGAGTTCTTGGAAGTTGAAACACCCATTCTACAAACAGAAGCTGGTGGCGCTGCCGCTCGTCCATTTATCACACATCACAATGCTTTGAACATTGATATGTATATGCGTATTGCCACAGAACTTTATTTGAAACGTTTGGTTGTTGGTGGCATGGAACGTGTTTATGAAAATCGGACGTATTTTCCGAAATGAAGGGATGGATCCCAAGCATAATCCTGAATTTACGACGATGGAATCGTATGCGTCTTATTGGGACTTCACTGATGTCATGAACGAAACCGAAGGTATTTTTAAGGCAGCGGCAGGTGTTGTCGGACGACCTAAAAATTACTTATCAAGGCACTGAAATTGATCTATCAAAGAATTTTGCCCGTGCACACATGATTGACTTGATTAAAGATCGCACTGTGTTGATTTTTGGCAAGATATGTCAGTTGAAGAGGCACAAAGTTAGCAGATGAGCATCATGTCAAATACGAAAAGTATTGGGCAGTTGGTCACATCATCAACGCATTCTTTGAGGAATTTGTTGAGATACTTTGGTTCAACCTACATTTGTCTATGGTCATCCTGTTGAAGTCTCACCTTTAGCAAAACGTAACGCTGACGATTCACGTTTCACGGATCGTTTTGAGTTGTTTATCATGGTGGTGAATATGCCAATGCCTTCACTGAATTAAATGATCCTATTGACCAACGGGCACGCTTTGAAGCACAGGCTGCCGAACGTGAAAATGGTAATGATGAGGCTGAGTGTATTGATGAAGACTTTATTGAGGCTTTGGAATACGGTATGCCACCAACGGGTGGATTAGGTGTTGGTATTGACCGTTTGATTATGTTACTGACTGATTCTGACACAATTCGTGATGTGGTTTTGTTCCCAACGATGCGTCCAGAATAAATGAATCATTCGATTTATTAGAAAACTATTGACAAATTGCTGCACAATTAGTTATAATTATTAAGTTGTGTCAGCAATGTTATTCCGACTTAGCTCAGTTGGTAGAGCACCTGACTGTTAATCAGGTTGTCGCCGGTTCGAGCCCGGCAGTCGGAGTTTTATGAGAAGCGAACCAGTTGGTTTGCTTCTTTTTTTAACTAATAAATGGTTGACATGATGGGTTGTTCATGGCATAATAAAATAGTTGTGTTAAGCAACAAATGTCATTCCGACTTAGCTCAGTTGGTAGAGCACCTGACTGTTAATCAGGTTGTCGCCGGTTCGAGCCCGGCAGTCGGAGTCATGCCGACGTAGCTCAGTTGGTAGAGCACGGGTATCGTAAACCTGGGGTCGGAGGTTCGAATCCTCTCGTCGGCATATCTACTTATCAATTTATAATCACAGAGATGCCCAACTTCTTGCAAACAAAGAAGTTGAGCATTTTTATATTTATCTAAATCACAACAACGAAAACACCGTTAAGAAATGTTGGTCTGTGATTGTGACAGATAAATAAAATTAGCGGAGACGACATCATGTCGTCTCCGCTTTTTAGGTTAACGTTCACAATTTGTTCACTAAAAATTCGTCTGGTCTTCCACCCCCCCCCTAGTAGAATGAGGGTCTAGGCTACTAATGGAGAAAAATCATGCGTTTTAACAAGCAATTCTACTTACCAATATTAATTACCTTATTAACCGTCACAGGTCCAGTACAGGCCGTGACAGCTGCCGAAGTGATGACAGCTGATGACGTCAAAACGGATAAAAAGCTACGTCTACCAAATGACGGTCGCTCTGACTTGCAAGAATTGATTCAGCGCGTCGCTACTGGTGATACGGGTGACGGTCAGCCAACAGAGCCGGAACCTGATGAACCCGAGACACCTGAAGTAGCCGAACCTGAACAGCCAGCAGAAGCTGACCCACAAGTTGAACAGCCAACGGTGGCGAAGGCGGATAGCAAACCAGCTTCATCTGCAAAGGCACCACGAGCAATAACGACAAACACGAACGGCACTAGTACTTGGACATTTGATTCGGATACTGGTTTGTTGTTTTTGGGACGGGGCAATTATCACAGAGAATTGATCAGAATGTGGAAGCCGCTGGACTAGTTGCCACACAAGTCAAGAAAATTCAATTTGAAAGCAACGTGATAGCACCAGTATCAGTGACTTATTTATTCGCTAATCTAGGACAACTCAGTGAGTTTATTGATTTGCAAAATTTTGATACGAGTAATGTAACCTCGATGTCTTATTGGTTTTACAACAGCAAAGGACTGACTAATCCCGATTTGAGTGCGTTGAATACCAGTAATGTGACGAACATGTCTTGTATGTTTTATGGAGTGGTGTCACGAGTTTGGATTTGAGTAGTTGGAACGTTGATGAAGTTACTACTTTCCTCTATATGTTTTTATAACAATACAGCATTATCCACTTTGAATTTGTCGAATTGGGGTAGCAATCGTACAGCAACATCAGTTGATATGTCGTACATGTTTTACGGCACGAGTGCCTTAACCAATTTAAATTTAACGAACTTTAAGACGACTAATGTCACGGGTATGAGTTGTATGTTTTATCAAGCGAGTGCCTTGACCATCCTTGATCTTAGTGACTGGGACGTCACCAAAGTGGTAAGTTTTGATAGCATGTTTTATCAAGCCACAAAGCTAGCAAGTTTGAATCTTACCAATTGGGGCGTTGGGCGCACATCACTCTCAGTTGGTATGATGTCCATGTTTAGAGGTACTTCTGCCTTAACCAATTTAATTTAACGAACTTTAAGACGACTAATGTCACGGGTATGAGTTATATGTTTTATCAAGCGAGTGCCTTGACCAGTCTTGATCTCAGTGACTGGGACGTCACCAAAGTGACAAATTTCTCTTACATGTTTTATCAAGCGACAAAGCTAACAAGCTTAAATCTTACCAATTGGGGTGTTAGTCGCGACAGCAACTCCAGTTAGTATGTCGTACATGTTTACGGTACTTCTGTCTTAACCAATTTAAATTTAACGAATTTTAAGACGACTAATGTCACGAATATGAGTTATATGTTTTATCAAGCGAGTGCCTTGACCAGTCTTGATCTCAGTGACTGGGACGTCACCAAAGTGACAAATTTCTCTTACATGTTTTATCAAGCGACAAAGCTAACAAGCTTAAATCTTACCAATTGGGGTGTTAGCCGTACAGCAACAGCAGTTAACATGTCGTCCATGTTTAGAGGTACTTCTGCCTTAACCAATTTAAATTTAACTAACTTTAAGACGACTAATGTCACGAATATGGCTGTTATGTTTATGAATTGTACAAAATTAACCGAGCTTGATCTCAGCGATTGGGATGTTACCAAGGTCACGACATTTGAATCCATGTTTCAATATACGACAATACTAAAAAATTTGAATCTTACTAATTGGGGTGTTAACCGTACAGCAACAGCAGTTAACATGTCGTCCATGTTTTACAGCGCGAGTGCCTTAACCAATTTAAACTTAACGAATTTTTAAAACGACTAACGTCACAAATATGAGTTATATGTTTGTATACAGCGAACTAACCAGTCTTGATCTGAGTGACTGGGATGTCACAAAAGTGACATCATTTGGCTACATGTTCCATCATGCAAAATTGAAAATATTAGACTTATCAGGGTGGAATGCTTCTAATATTTTCGGCGACTTGGATGTTTGATGACACCCCTAATCTCTGGAAGATTACGCTAGGGCAAAACATCAAGTTTTCCAGTGATCCTGCTTTCACAGCAGCACCAGCCATCGGTACAACAATTACAGATGGCGGACAAAACTACAAAACCACAAGCGCGTCTTGGCAGATTGTTGGCAATGGAACGACCATCACCCAACCGGAGACATGGTTACCACAACGCAAATGTACGCTGACCGATCGGAACCAGTTACCTATGTCTGGGCCCAAGCGCCCACTTTTGATGGCGTTGCTAGCCTTACCTTTAGTAAACTTGGGGCTGGGGATTTCCGTAATGGCAACAAACCATTGGCAAATAATATGACAACTGGCTCAGTTAATCTGATCAACTTGGAAAGCAGCGTACCATACAAAGTGTCTGTGGCGCAAACAGGTGATTGGGGCACAGTTGGTCAATCAACAACGATTTCAAAGAATGATTTGAGTATTCAATATGGTGACAATAGTTTAACCGATAGTGTTGACTTCTGGTCGGGTAATTCGACAACCAGTCAAAAGAGTATTTTGTTTAATCACAATGCCACTAACGCATTTAGCATTTGGCTAAATCCTAACGCGGTGATTGATACTGTTTTATTAGATAGTAAGAATATAGTTCAGAACTAACTTGGACTTTAAGTGAAACACCATAATACAACTAAAAAGTCGTGCGGGTCTCAACTCTCACGACTTTTTAACTGACAATATAATCATTAATCATTACAACATGTAGTAATTAAATGAATTTTAGGCTAAACTCAAAATCAACTGCACATTCAAAATAGTCAAAACACTCGCAATTAAATAACCCAGTACTGTCACCCACTTTTGGTTAACAAATCTTGTCGTCATGTAGCGTGTTTTGCTGGTGAAATACACGAGTGGAAACATCGAAAATGGCAACGCTATACTGAGAAAAATTTGTGAGTAAACAATCAGTTGGTCGAGAACACCTTCTTTTGCGCCAAATAAGATCACCAGTAAAATAACAGGGATAATGCCAAAAGACGCGTGATAACACGTCGTAACCAGAGTGGTAGTTTCAAGTTTGTGAAACCTTCCATGACAATTTGCCCACTCAATGTACCAGTGATTGTGGCGTTTTGACCTGAGGCGAGCAAGGCGATAGCAAACAAAGTGCTCAAAAATGGTGACGCAATTTTACCCGCTAAATGTGGATTTTGCAACGCATGGTACAAGTCACTGAAAGCAGACAGATGGCTTGTGTACCATAGAACAGGGCAGCGCCAAGAATCAGTAACAAAGAGTTGATAACCAAAGCGACGAATAAGTGAACATTAGAATCCCATTTTGAAAATCTCACGGCCTCAGCGACTTGTGCAGGATCGTTATGATCAAAACGACGAGTTGCGACAAAGAGGAATGCAAAAATAAATTATGAGGCATAATTGTGGCACCAATGATGCCAAGTGACAGGACCAATTGCGAATGGTGGAGTAGGCTAATTTGTGGGCAATAACCACGTAATAAATCACCTAGTTGCGGTTGTGATAATGCAACTTCATAGGCAAACACCA